>JAGDQP010008309.1:0-63528 GCA_022664845.1 Lepisma saccharinum | reverse complement strand
ATGAGGTCTATGGTTCTACTCTCACCATTACATAAGAGCATATGAAGAATGTGTTAAATATAGCTCTCTGCTAAAAGATAATACTCCTTTATGATCAAAAGACTTCCAGCCTTGTCGGAACAACAATTGACATGATATGTCTATAAAACAATGGTACGTATTGATCTTTTTAATAAAAGGTAGGTATTTTGATACATCTTTTTATTGTAATTCGAACTTTTATGTTCAGAGGTTTCTTCAAATTGTCGACAAAGCCTTGACTTTCCTTAAAAGGGCAAACGACTTTCCCGGACCTTCTTATTTCGTATTCTAAATAACGTTTTCATTAAAACAATTTAGTTTTTAAACATGATTGCATATGTGATCAGAAAAATTCTAATTGATATGGGAAAACTATTGTTTTGTTTTGTATCATGAACATCAAAAAAGTAGTTTTTGGAATAATGTATTTCTGTCTTCGGTTATTTACGTTGCTACTACAACTAAACGCTAAATTTGTCGAACTAAAATAGTTATTGTCTGTATTCTCTGTCCTTCACTTGAAAGTAGTATAAATTAAATGACTTTGTGGGAGAAACAATGAGCTATCATATTAGTTTTTTGTTGACTGACCTCATTAACAACTATTGACCCTGTAGTTTGTATTCCATAAACAAAACGCGGGACATTTTAGAGTTCCGAAACGTTCTTGGGACACCGGACAGAACTCTGAGAAAGGGACGATCCCGTATTTTACGGGATGTATACGACTCCTATCGTGGGGACCCTAAACTGCTCTTCCAGCCGGGGCCCCGGTAGGTGCAGTCCGACACTGGGCACAGTATTAATATATCATGAATTATTAAACCTCCACTAGAGGCAGGGTTGGCGCCACCGTCTACGTGGATTTTAACTCCCAGCGTTGCGCAAGTTGAACATTCAATTGTTTCTCTGTTTGTTTGGCAAGAATGAAACAGCGAACCGTCCGCTGCCTGGTATTATGTCATTTCTATGTGCCACGCACGATATTTTTATGAAGAGAAACAATTGAGAGTTTTCATTAAAGTTCACCTTAGAAGTTCAACACGTCAGATACAAATAATTCCTAATTAAATTGATCAGTATAAGTTATAATTTAATATAAAAATCACTTATATAAAACGTTCTTGATAAATATTATTTTTGTTCCCAAAGACTTTTTTTTTTTGTAAAATGTTGCATTTTATTTATGGCCTTTGGGCATCTAAGGCTGAGGTCAGGATAGGAGAAGGGAAAGAATTCGGGAAGGTGTCAGCCAGGGCCTATGTTGAAGGTGCCATCCCGGTTTCTATTTGTTAAATAAAATATATAATGTTTATACTTAAAGCCACATCATTTATTTTCTTAAAAAAAAAATATTAGGGATACATCGCAAGTGACATGAATATTACATACACAAATTGATAATTCTGTAATTATACACAACTAACGGTTTACTTGCATAAATTTACAAAGAAAATTATGAAATTGAAAATAGGGTAAGGGCACCGGTCGTCGGACATGCATTAGCAGTCAACAATTTTCACATAAATATCATTGAAACAAGACGTATGCCATTTATAAAATGAGTATAAAAATTATCTCTAGTTTTTGGACAGCTTTAACTTGATATTTAAGTTCTGCCAGCTATCGAAAGTGACATTACAGAGATAAAAAAAAAAAAATCTGGATTAGAAGATACCGGAAAAGTTATTTGAGAATGAAGAAGAGTGTATTTCAAATTTAGGGTAAAAGTCTTAAAACTATTAAAAACGACATTGTTTTTTCTAGCTTTTCAAATGTTCTGTTTTAACTTTATATCATAAACAATACAAACATCTATTAAGTATATTATTGTCTCTAACTGTAGGACCGTAGATATATATAGAATTCACGAGTTTTCCTATTGTCGACCAGGGTGATCGATCTAGATTTGTTATGTTAAATTTATGTCTCTATTGTTCTTAATAGTTTAATCAAAGTGTCTCTGGTTCGATTACCGGCGGGGACAGAAGTGGTTCGAAACCCACGTTAAACTGTAGACCCCATCCTTAGGCTGTCATCTTCATGCGATGGAAGGTAATGGCAAGATACCATCGGTTCACGTATAGCTCTGGGACCTTCAGGTCAAGATCTGCCATCGGGCAAAACACCCATCATAATCATCATTGTTCTTAATAATTTAACAAGTCTTGTCAATAGCATATTACTTACTGATCCGCCGTAGCTCAGTGGTAGAGCATTGGTGTAGCATTCGGGAGGTCGTGGGTTAAATTCCAGCGGCTGACCATCCTGACTGAGGTTTTCCCATATTTTTTGCTCGGGCACACCACACAAATGCAGGGATGGCACCTTCAACATAGGCCCTGGCCGACATCTTCCCGAATCCTTTACCCTCCCCTATCCCGGCCTGAGTCTTAGGTGCCTAATGGCCGTAAATAAAATTCAACACCACATTATGGGCTTAGAACTAGTTAAATAGACAGATATAATTATATTTTTTTTCTACGCGAATATAACCACTTTATTTCCAATAGGCCTAAATGAAAACGATTCAGTATTTCTGAATGTAAGAATACTTGTCTTTATGGATTTGGCTTTGAGGGACAGTTTCATAACTATGGATCTAACACGATAAAATACCTTCACAACAAAGATGTGTTTTTCGTTTACATTTCTAGCAGGCATAATCTGCGCGAAAGAGCATTTACAACATTTTTTTTTTTAACGGAAGAATATTAAATGATCATTTATTTGTGAAACGATTATTACTTCCTTTCTTATGTTTCTCAGTACAACCGTAAGCTGAACAGGAGATCGGCATTTTCTTCTCAAATTCAAACGAAAAAACTGTAACAAAGAAAGCCAAAGTGCGAAGCATAGCAGCCATATGATAACAACTCATAATACGTGTTGTTGCCAAACAAACATACTCTCGCTCAACTTTCAAGTAGCGCCGCGTTAGCAGCGTGAATCCTGACTCTAGTGGAGGTTTTATAACTCTCTGATAATAATCGTTAGACAAAAGTTACGTTTCCTTTGATAACTATTTTTATATAGCTATAGCACTTCATCAAATAAAAATTCGACTTGCTATCTGTTGAGCAACCTTTCAGTAATACAAACAAACGCTAGTAAAACCATTCAATAAGAGACAACTCTGGAACACAACACAATTGCTACAAAATTCAACATATTAACCCATTTAACCCAAAAGTAGATATAACAAAAACATTGATCACCCCAACCATCTTGGTATGACCTTGATTACATGGGAAACGTTTTACTCGTCTCATGTCTCTCATAAATAGAACATTCAAGTTCCGCTTTCACGAAATTTGTCTTGGTGGTTATTTTGACTCTTGTAGAGTTTTGGTTTGTGAAGTTTCGTCAAATATATGAGTGCAAGGTATTATTAATAGTTTACCATATAAATTAATCGCTTATACGTTTTTTTTTTTTTTTAATATCACCTATTGTTGGAATAATGCACCGTTTCAAGAACGTTTTATCGTTGAATGTAAAAAAAAAAAAGTTTATAACGCATTTATACAAAGTCATCTGATATGCTTATGTACAATCTGGGGTCACACAAACAAAACAACATAAACTTATATTGTTACAGAAAAAAAAACTATTAGAATAATGTATGGTCATCCAAGGGTAAGAGTTTATTTTATGAAACAAATATTTTTCCGCTAGAAGTATTGTTTAAAATTCATTCGTGTTCATAAAGCACTGGGTGGAAATATGCACAGTAATATACTGTTAATAAAAATGAATGAAGTACATGAATATAGGACCAGACAAATAGAGCAAATTATCATCGATAAAATTAAAACTTCTACTTATGGACAAATGGTGCAAAATATAATTTATGTCAAAATTATACTTTACCTAAACACATAAAGACCATAAAATCAATTACCAAATTTAAAAATGAAGTAAAAAATACTTTTGGAAACTTTTTACAGATACATAAATTCTTTTGTTAAAATATTACTCCCAACTTTTATAGATACAGAAAAAGCCTTTTGGACTTCTTTTCAAATAATTGCTTTGCAATTACTTTTAGAACAGTGTTACCATCTAGAGTATATTGCCCCTTAGTATGAGCCTACGCTCGTTGGGGCCCATCTTCTATTTTATTACTAATTATGTAATGGTTGCCTGTAATGTTATATATTTTTTATCAATAAACCAATAAAGGAATAAAGCTCAAGGGAGTGACTGACTAGTAAACAAAAATTACAATATATCAACGAGAAATTATACTGTTTGTGTGTAAAGTATTGCATTTCTATGAAACAACATGAAACAATGGCAGTCAAAGAACACATGAAACGCTATGCGAGAACAGAAGTTTAAAATTACGCTCTGAGAGACAAAAAACTAGTAAAACAATTCCCATATAAATCAATGGGAAGGTCATACCAAGATGGAGGGGGTGATATACACCGTTAACCCATCAATTGATGGAAACTTTGCTAAAGCAATCTTCTTGATACCTATTTGAAGCCCTGGAAATATCAATCTTACATTTACGTTACTGGGAGAACTGCCCTGAAACCCAATTTCCTGAAATATAAATTAGAAATTGCAACGTTTCTGAAACATATCTGCAATTTCGTGTGCTGTTAGGGTAACAATTATGAATTTCTGAGCTGCCGCCATCTTGAATTTCAAAATTCAACAATTTTAACCTCGGAAGTAAACTCATCACCCTCATATGAATTTTTACGAAAACCAAATGACTTTTAACTATTTTTATTATGACATTTCGCGCTGCCGCCATCTTGGGTATCTAATTTCAACATTTTTGGCTCGGGATTAAACTGAGCGTCTCTTGAAAATTCCCCGGATATGAATTGCCTTATACGTAGCTCAAAATAATGTTAACTTCGTACTTAGTGTACGTCCCAGTTCATGGGTGGAAGCCTATAAAGATTTTGCTAGATTACCTATTATTATTATTTTGCTGGTTGGCAACAGTGAAACTCGTTTAACCAGTCACAGGAAGCTAATTTCGTCACTTGATGGCTACACAGTCCTCATATCACAAAAAATTATAATTGAAATTGGACAAAAATGCAAGGATGTTCTCCTTGCAAGAATGTAATCGGATGACGTAATTCAATCAGGATCTCGCTCGAAACGCGTTTCTAACGCTCGAAGTTGTTCAAAGCGGATTTTTGTCTTTTCTCTCTGCTTGAGGCTCCCCATTTTGAGTGCTCGTTGCACACCTCTATTGTAGGGCTGTCAATATCCTGATAATTTGATATCCGATTAATCGATCAATTCATTGTTCGGATATTCGGAATCCGATTATTCGAATAATTTTCATTATCCGATTAATTATCCGGATCACGGATAATCGAACATTATTCGGACAAACGAATAATTGAACATTATCCGGATAAATGGATAATCGAACATTATCCGGATAAACGGATAAATGAACATTATTCTTATAAACGGATAATCGAACATTATATTATCCGGATAAACGGATAATCGAACAATTATCAGTGGAACAGATAATCCATGAATTATAGTGGATCGAGGGAAGATGCCACACATTTTGTTCTACGAGACATTGTGCACTAATTAAACGAAATAGAAAGAAAATTCTTGCACAAAAATATATTGAATATTGATGCTCATACTGACGGAAGTATATCAAACTAATTGTATACACAATGGATATATTCACTGTTTCTTTCAAACATGTTTTCGGGGGGATTTGTCCCCCGGAAGGTTTCCAGCCGCCCTCCCAAGAGAATTAATGTTAACACTTGTTAATAGTATGTTAACACTGAAATACGTATATAATAGTATATTCTGTAATATGGTTCATATTATTTTCAGTTTTAATTTTATTTGTTGCCTTTAGGCATCTAAGGCTCAGGACGTGATAGGGGAGGAGAAAGGATTCGGGAAGGCGTCGGCCAGGGCCTATGTTAAAGTCATCCTTCCTGGAATTTTCCTGATGTGACTGAGGAAAAACTCTTTAAAACCTCAGTCAGGATGGTCGGCTGCTGGGATCGAACCCACAGCCTCCCGAATGCTACACCAACGCTCTGCCACTAAGATGTTATTTTTAGGTTAACTAAGGAATTTCAATATATTGTTAAAATAACATTAGTGTTTATTGTTATTTTTAATTTTTAGCACATTACAGTCAATATTAATTGTTTATAATTCTCGTGAGCCTCCCACATGCCCCCGAATAAAATCTCCTGGAAGAAACCTTGAATATAGGCCTATTGGTCTTTAAACTTACATACCAAATAAGGAATCTTGTCCAATCCATCAGTGTAAGATACCCACTTATTTGGGGGAAGGTATATCGTACATTATAATTAAGATAAACGACAAAAGTAGTGATACTTCATGACTACATTTTCTATAATATGACTAAAATACATGGACAAGTATGGATATCTTTCCACCACTTCAGATTGTTACAATGTCCACCTTGACGACATCTGCTTTCAGCGCAGATTTCTCTCCCTTATGTAATAATGGAACATACACTAATTTCATGCAGAAATAACTTTAGGTTTTGTGTGAAATATATAATAAATCACAGCCATATTTGATTCACTACTGGATGAGACCTCTTCCCGGAGGGAGGAGATTGGTTTACTGCTTCCACGCTGACCAGATGGGTTGGGAGAGGAGAGCGTAAGCTTTCACTATGATCGCCACTATCTTTTATTCATAGCAACTCCGTGCTGGGTGGTCACCGTTCCTGAACCACACCACTTTGAAAAATCCTTGGCAGCGCCGGGAATCGAACCCAGGACCCCTCAATCCGTAGTCAGCAACGCTAATCACTAAACCAACGGGATGGTTATATATATATATATATATATATATATATATATATATATTCTTATGGCGTACATTCTATTGAACATGTACCGAGAATACGTAGCGCGTTGTAGTAGAGCGTTGGCTTGTGTTCGATAAGTCCTGAGTTCGATACCTGCGTCGGTCACCTTGACTGAGATTTCTCCAGTAGTATTCTTAGTCACCCAAGGGTAATGCTGGGATGGTACTTTCGAAACTAGGCACTGACTGACTTCTCTCCAACATCCTCATCCCGCCCATATTCCGACCTGAGCCATATATAGTTACCTAGAGGCCAAAAACGACATTCAAATTCTATTGAATACTTACGCAGACTACCATTTACAAAATGTCCTTATATGACTCTATTCTATTCAAGAAGAATAGTTCAAAAAATGAGTGTCTAACCAGAAAACAATGAAAATAGTCTTATTTGATAGAATGTATTTAGGTAATGGGCATCAAATGGTGTGCTGCCCTGTTCAAGTGTATTTTCTATGCTGTCATGGAATTTAGTTCGATTCTAAGCTATGTTGCCTGTGTACTGACAGTGAGTAGAGAAAATTATTTTTAAGCTAAAACAAGACTTTTTTGGGAAGTACTTGTTTCGTCTCCACGTGACATTCACTACATCCTTTTATGGGGATACAGACTAATTCGTTCACACCATACATTTTTTTTCATTTAGGACCATTGTTATGGAATTACACTACTGTAGGCCGATGGGTTTCTTCCCTCAATCCACTCTGTAGGAAGTGCGGATTAATACACATTTAAGCGAAAACTGTTATGCATTTAGCTATTGAATGAAATTATATTAATGGCCAATTGGCTCAGGACATGAAGGGGAGAGGGAAGATGTTAGAAGGAAGACAGTCACTATCTAGTTTGAAGGTACCATCCCACAAAAATCTGGAAGTTTCCGTACAAAAATTAGAGCCCGCTTTGATTATTATAGAAAGGCTGTAAAACTCTCAAAACATCCTTACTACTAATGCAGTAATCATTTGATTTATTAAATGTCAAAATTAAATTAGCAATCTGTTTTGATTATTAGTTTCATATTTTGAATGTTAGTATTGTTATTGATGATAATTTCGATCTGTGCCTAAATTTATAAGTATAAAATTCATATAAATTAAACAGTCTATATGAACTGATTGACTCCTTTTCTTCTTAGAAAGAAATCGAATTTGTAAAATAAGTAAGTACAAATTCTCCATTTAGAAATGAATTGTCTTAAGGTGCCGTTGAAGTACTACGTAAGCATTCAAGTCGGGAGGGAGTCAAGCGTTGCTTATTTCTTCTGACAATAGGGGAGGGAGATCAGAGCAATGTTTACGTAATATCCGCTAAAAAACTTGTTAGTCTAGATTTAGAGACTTCTTTTTACTACGAAATAACGATAAGAAACTTGATGTGTTTTACGAAAGCATAAGGGAAGGGGGTGGGTATCTACTATTTTTTACTTACAACGGGAAGGGGTTCAAAATGACTAAACTGATACTTGAATGTCCCCTAAATCACCTTAATATATTATCGATTCTGATTCCGGTTCAACATTTTTAATGGAATATCCATGACTTTAGAAGGTTGTTTCCTCCTTTTACCTTCATTGTGAGAACACTATTAACCAA
Source organism: Lepisma saccharinum (assembly GCA_022664845.1). NCBI lineage: Eukaryota > Metazoa > Arthropoda > Insecta > Zygentoma > Lepismatidae > Lepisma > Lepisma saccharinum. The sequence continues at coordinate 55,039 of JAGDQP010008309.1, read as the reverse complement.
GTGTAAGAGAAAGATAACGGAAGATAATGTCTTGTGTGTCTGATAACTATGAAAGTTATATTATATACGGAGTATGAAAACGAAAGACACACATAATATGGAAAAAACATTTTATGCCATCTCAAATAGTCTGGTAATTGGCCACAGAGTGACGTATCTTAGGCGCATAGACCACTTGATCTCTCCACAATAGACTGAATGATACTACAATATTTGTGCTCCCCACCGCTCAGGACAGCGCTCCAACTCTGGATGGCAAGAACTTAAAAACTGCGGAAGAAATATAATGTTGCGAGTGCGCGAGTGAAAGTAAGAAAATGCGTGTGATGTGAGGTGATGGACGCGGTGAGTCTGGAAGAGAGAAGAGGAAGAGTTCCCGGAACCAGCCCCGATCCATGGATCTGGAGGAGAAATTCCGCTGCCCGGAGCCCTGAATCAACTCGACCGGCTTCGAGCCGCGTACAGAATGAATGGGAGTATGAATGGAGAAATGAATGTGACTTTATGTTGTTTTCTATAAAATATTCAGTTAATGATACTAGGGGACATATAGATCAGTGGGATAAAGGAAGTTACAAATAGTACAGATCAGGTAATGGGAAAAGATTAGAATTAGAAAAAGGAAGACAAATAATGTTAAATAGAAACTCTCTAAGATCAACAAGAGAACGGATACAAAATAGGAGTGGCAATCGTGTTAAAATACTAATAATAAAGATAATAAACAGTAAAATATGAATGAATGAAAGAGAAGAAAAAACAGACAAATCTAAAATTGTCATAAATCAAATCAGAGAAACGCACAAATAATAAATAATAACTAAATGACAATAATAAAAATTTAAATAAAAATGTCACAAACAGATATAAATGAATAAATAACTGAGGATTGTATAGCTCAAGTCACTTGTATATGTAAAATAGTGTATGCATTGCTAGTAGAAAAAATAAATAGTAACTTTCCCCCAAGTCGCGGAAATAGGGCCCAGGTTTATCCATCGGGAACTGAGCTACAGAAATATCCCCATTCAGTCCTCCTATACTCCTCCTCCCCCACCTTTCTCTCTCAGAGCGTATTTAATTGGCTAAAAAATAAGCGTGCTATCAAGAATTAATTTATGTGAAGACATTTCTATAACAAGTACCTGTTTCCTTCGTGAGGTTAATCAATTTTCTTAATCTGTTGTAGATTTATTCGTTCAAAATGGAATGTTTACTACCGAACAGATTGCTGGTGTAGGGAAACTTTAATAACGTTATAATAATGTAGCAACTAATTATTTTTTATATATTTTAACTTTCCTCTTTTACTAATTTATCAATAAACAACATTCACCAGTAATTTATTGCACCGAAACTTGCTTTCACTAAAACATCCTGCACCGAAACATCCTAGACCCATCCCACCATATGCCTAATGAGACAGGAAAACTCTCAGCAATGGTCGGTCTTTCCTTTAGTATGGACATTCGGATAGCAAAGTATTGTAAATATAAAAATAACTGTTAGACTAGACTTCAATGCTCTATCCCTACAAACAGGACATGCTATTGATTGGCTTGCCAAAAGAATATATCTGGTGTAGTAAAAAGTAATCCATTATTTTTGCATGACATTGAAGGCTTGACTAACCATAGTTAGAATGATCCGATTTAGGTCACATATGCGCCGTTTTGTTCGATAACGTGTTGCCATTTGGAAGGTAATATCATGGAAGGAAGGTAATATGCCTCTCTCATAGAAGCCCTTGTCCCTATTGGCAAACAATTGAGACAGTCGATTTTCACAAGCCTCTCTACGCGAATTTTGCACCAGCAAACGTGTTCGCCACGGACAGGAACAGATGGTAATCACTCGGTGCCAGGTCCGGACTATAAGGTGGATGCATAAGAATCTCCCAACCAAGCTCCCGGAGCTTCTGGTGAGTCACTATCGATGTGTGTGCCCTGGCGTTGTCCTGGTGGAACACAATGCCTCTCCTATTGGCCAAAGCTGGGCGATTGCTGCCTTCAGACGGTCCAATTGTTGACAGTATAGTTCCGAGTTAAGGGTTTGGCCGTAGGGGAGCAGCTCATAGTAGATAATTCCCTGCCAATCCCACCAAACACACAGCAAAACCTTCCTGGCCGTCAATCCTGGCTTGGGCACCGTTTGCGCCGGCGCACCGCGCTTCGACCACGACCGTTTTCGCGTGACGTTGTCGTAAGTGATCCACTTTTCATCACCAGTCACCAACCGCTTCAGAAATGGGTCGCTTTTGTTGCGATTCAGCAGCGATTCGCAGATGGAAATTCGGTCCATGAGGTTTTTTGGCGTTAACTCGTGTGGCACCCATACATCAAGCTTCTTTGTGTATCCAGCCTTATGCAAATGGTTCCACACGGTTTTTTGTGCAATGTTTAGCTCTTGGGCAATCGAAACAGTGCTTACATGACGGTCGGACGCGACAATGTCCATGATTTTATCGATATTTTCGACACTTGACCTTCCAGTGCGTGGTACATCTTTGACGTCAAAATTACCGGCACGGAATCGACGAAACCAAAATTGCGCGCGATTGGCTGTTACAGTATCAGGACCATAAACACTATTCACATTTGCAGCCGCCTGGCTTGCGTTTTCGCCTTTATCGAAGAAAAACTGTAAAATATAGCGTATTTTCTCTTTGCTAGTGTCCATTTTGACGCGCGCTCACACAACACTGAGTCAACTCATCACAACTATCTGAACCGTGTTTGTAGTACGCAATCTCATCGTTTGAACGCCATCTCGTTGAACCCGATCGGACTTATACAACGCGAGATACAGATCACTGAAGCAATCTATTGGCAAAATAATGGATTACTTTTTACTACACCAGATAGTTTGGATTGTCTTGAACATTCTCCTTAGCTCCCAGGAAGGTTGAGAAGTGGAAACAAATAGCTTTTGTTAATCCCAAAACTATTTTCTTCAATAGCCTGTCAACCTAACTGTAAGTGAATTCCGACAAAGTGCTCGCAGATGTTAATTTGGCTCTAAATACTTTCTGGGAAAACAAAGGTGCATTTTTTAATCTAAATGAAGCGTGACGAACCCAAGTGCAAAGGAATGTGTCTCTGCTGATATACAGTATATAGAAGAAATATATCCATATTTCTGTTTGTGGAGCAATTGATTAGTGCTTCGTTTTGATTAGTGTGAAGACTGGAAAGTGAGTAACGATGCCTCAAAGCAATGTTTGGAGACATTTTGAGAAGATATCAAGTGATATTGCGAAAAGTAAATTTTTGGACGAACGACAAATGTTGCGTGCATAAAAAGGTCGCGAGTCCCGACAGCATTAGTCGTCGACGACACAACGACAAATGTCGCGTGCATACACCCATGCGCACTTCGTTTATCTGGGTAATTTTTGAAAAAGTTGTATAAAATACCGTGCCTATATTCAACATTCCATATTTTGTGCTTACCGCGTGTGTTGCGAGATTGTGCAACTTTCGGACATTCAATATTTTCCATCACCTATTTTCTATGAATCTGAGTGTACACAGCGATGAAAGTGAAAAATATTTTTCGTAGCTTAGTTGGTAAAAGGAATATGCTGCCAGCCCTACCACCACACGAGCATAGCGTATGTGTTTTATCCTCGCTCTCGACAAGTTTTTAACTTGTGTTTTAGGCGACCAAACCTAACTTCGGTCAGAAATAGTGCAAAAAGTTTTCAGTTTGTAATCGAAAGTTATAATGCATTCAAGGAGAGAATAAATTATAGAAAGAATCGCGCGTGATACATGTTGCTCCACTTTTGAAAAAGAAAGACGAATACATTTTATTCAATGCCAGTTTTCGTCTTACATGGAAAGAAAATACGATGTATTAGATTGTAGCAAATATGCACTAGCTCTCATACTTAACAGGGAATTTATATCCTCTGAGGAACTGAAAGGTTTTGTGTAACAGTGGTCCACCCCCTTTAATAGCGAAATCGAGATCCTCGCAGTTCCAATCAGTTGCGTTCCGGGACAAATGTCCCAGCGCTTCAAAATGACTTGATTCCAAACAATTTGGAGCACTTTAAAGTTGAAACAACACAGTTATTTACAATAAATTAATATCATCATCATAATTAGTGTTCTGCTGGAATCGGCAGGTTCTTCAAGGCAAACTAAGCCCTCTCCATTCATCCTGATCTTGCTGTTTCATTTTCATCTCAACATACGACTTATTTTCCTTAGCATTGTCAAGCAGTTGGATTCTTCTTCTTCTTCCTCTCTTTTTGTCACACATACCTTAGTATACAATCTCTGCACAGTCAATGCCCTAATCAATTTCTCTTTCTTTTCTTGATTGTCTCAAGCATTGTTCGTCTCTCGCTAATGCACTTCTTCATTTCACATCTTTATTTTTATGTTATTCTCATCGATTTTATCATTGACTTTTAGGCAACTATGGTTCAGGCCAGGATAAGGCAGGGAAAGGACGTGAGAATGAAATCGACCAGGGCCTAAGTTGAAGGTACCATACCGACATTAGTCTGGTTTGACTGATTAACGGAGAATAGAAACGATAAAAAAAAATATTTGTTCGCAGAACTTGAATTTTCCGGGAAAATATAGAAAGTTGAAAATTTTACATCGTCATATACTATAATGGCATTTAAGAATTGGCCCATTTTCAGTAAAATGTTTAATTAAAATTAATTAGTATTCTAGTAAAAAATTTTAAAAAAAGTAGAGATCCTGGATCTTGAGTAGACATTAGCTTCATTCTTGAGTACAAGTCACTAAAATTCTTGAGTGCTAATGTCAAAATTCTAGAGTTCACGGTCAAAGTTCTACGGTGTTTTAAAGTGAAATTAGCAAATTTATGAGTAGAAATAAACAAGTGAGGCGGAGTTGAGTCGGGGACTGTGCATATAAGGCACCGCCAGGCTTCAGCAGCGAGCATCCTCTTTGAATGATCAATGTTGCGTTCAAAAAATTGTGGCGAGACCTTTTCAAAGAAAAATCAAATACTTTCCTATCCCAGTCGTTCCAGAGTTGAAAATCCCCCCCCCCCCAAAAGAAATCTTGGGAAAAGCCCTGCTGGATAGGGATGGACACGAGCGAGTTCGAGTCGAGTTTTCGTTAAACTCGACTCGACTCGGCAACTCGACTCGACAAATATTGTCCAACTCGACTCGAAATTCACTCGAGTTTCGAGTCGAGTCGAGCTAAAACGAGCCAAATCCTACAGTATGTCTCTATGCTGTATTCTTGGGATAGCCAAAATTTCCGGACAACCAGATGACAAATTATACGGTATCCATTTAACCATCCGGATTTTATCCGTCATCCGAATATTGCCCGTTATCCGGATATTAGCCGACTTCCGAAAATTATCCGCTATCTGTCCGGATATTACATGACATCCCCATATAGTCCAGTCATTAGGTACTTTTTGGGTGCAAACGGTTGAGAAGTTTTGAAATTTGGCACAATTCTACACTTAAAGAGCCCTAACTATAATGCTAAATTTGTAACCTTGGATTGGGGGAGCAGCCGCTCGCGCCGCCATCTTCAAAAATGGCGGCTGAAAGGCAGATTTTAGCATAGAACTCCATTCCTGTAGGTTTTAGAGCAAATTTTTAAAATTGAAAATTTCAGAGGATTCTCAATGTAAATTTCCTACAACGTTACTTATATAAAGATTTTGAAAATGCCACCATTTTGAATCAAAACTTGCGGGAAAACAACTATATATGTAAAGAATGCCCAGTCCAAGTCCAAACCACTGAAGTTAGACAAACGACATTTGATATGCTGATATATCATCAAGAGTAGATTACGGGAAAATGACAAAATTTGGAGAAAATCGTCATCTTCAATGCAATATGGCGGACAAATCATATATATATATAAAGAACAGTAGAACACCCAGGCCGAACCGCTGGAGCTAAATAAACGAAATTTGGTATAAATGTGTACCATCAAGAATAGGTTGCGAGAAAATTACGAAATTTGAAAAAAGTCGCCATCTTGAATCCAATATGGCCAACAAACGTATATATGTCGAAATATGTCCAGGCCGAACCGCTGCAGCCAGAGAAACGAAACTTGGTATGAAAGTTTGTCATCAAGTGTAGTTTACACAAAATTTTGAAATTTGAAAAGACTCGACATATTGGATTCAGTATGGCCGAGAAACATACATATCTAAGATATGCACATATATTTTATTCGGTTCTGTTGGATCGGTCTGCGGTGGTAGGCCATCGGCTCCAAGGTCCCGGGTTCGAGTCCCGGCATGGGTGTCGATGTTAACAGCTAAAGGCTAATCGTGACGGGCTGAAGTTCAAAGTTATTAGACTGGCCCATATAAAAATAAAGTTTACCAAAGTTTACCGATGAGTAGTTACCCATCCTATATCCGAATAATCTTCTATCCAGATTTGGCCATCTCTTGTCTTCCCGTTTGACCAATTCCGTTTCACCTAACGAGGAATTTTGACGTCAATAGTACACAGCGTTATTATGATTTTCGAAAATAAAATCCTGTTTTCATATGTATGGTTAAACTCAGGGGTGGATTTTGGTTTCATTTTTTGGCCTGGCCCACTACTTAGCGGAAAAATATAATGCGTGGAAGGGGAAGGGTTATATAGCCGGCGACTGGGGGGCGATAAGAGGCAGTTGACCCCCGCCATACCCCCCACACACATATATAACTTTCTCGAGCATTCGACTAGTGAAAAAAGATACAGAAATTACGGATTTAAAAACTTACATGAAAGGGGAGAATTGCTTCCTCATTCTCGAGTAATTTGTCACTTACCGACCACACTACCAAATAAAGTACATTTATTACGTTAGGAGTTTATGTCATTGGCTCGCCTTATTATCTCGATTAATATGAGATGTTACAAAATTTATATTTGCACTCTTATTCAAGTCTAGTAGTTGCAAAATTCTTTAAATTTAGAACAAGCACAACGTAAAGATTGTAACTGAATTCCTAGTGACCAGTTAGTTGTTGAATATGAATTGTTATTTTTGGTTTCCAGGCATCTTTCTCTTTTATATTGGGCAATCTTCTGACTGATGGTTTAGCCGAGTTGAAAGGATTATCACATATCCAGAGAAGTCATCGCTGCAGCCATAGCGTAATGATAGAACAAGTAGCATGCAACTGGTGCACGCGTGTTCGATTCCCGGTCGCTGCAGTGACCGACTTATCGCTGCATTTTTCAATCTATTTTAACATTATCTTGTCTATTTATTTATGTTGACATATATTTACTATTTTAGTATACTGCGTTTCTGGTTAAATTTATAATTATGACCAGCTGACCATTCGTTTCGACCAGAGTGTGAATAATCTGGACGTTAGTAATCCGAAGCATCGAAGATCCGAATTGGCGAACAAGAAAAAATCGAACCGGCAACTTTGGCCGTCGGGATCGGCATGGGGAATGGGTATCATTGCTTCATGAACTGTGTGCGCTATAGCGGAGATGGATTTATGTTGTCAAGTAGGTATATTAGCAGAAGGTAAATCTTCTGGTAAGAATGTTTGCAAAATATGCTACAATCATTTATTAATACAGAGAATTATGTTTTTCACGGGCAGCGGTGGCTTAACGGTAAAGCGATCACCTCTGGTGCTACAGGTCGTTGGTTCGATCGCTGCTTATGCCATGTGGGTTTTGTGGTAGACAAACACCTTGTGCGAGGGTTGTCTGGTGATTCTCTGGTTTTCCTCCCACTTTCTTCATTTCACCAATTTATCTTATCATCATCCATCCTACCTAATCCAAAGTTGCGTAAAGGCCTTAAAATATAAATAATTAAAAATAAAATAATGAAAATTAAAACAAAATCATTTTAATAGATTGTTTAAAACGGTTTTTAAAATACGTAGTAATTATTAAGAATATGCTTCAAATACTGTATTTTTATTATAATTTTGAACGGATAGCGTATTTTACTCACAAAATATTTTCGTACCTTAAATAACAACCTCACTATGAACATAGGATTGATTTCTAAAATATTGCTTTAATTTTTTTAAACGTTTCCAAACTATCTTTATAAAAGGAAAATGTTTTGCGAATAATAGAAATATATTATTATAACATTATTACATTTACAAAATAAAGTGCTAATTTACAAAAAAAAAAGTTAGGCCTACGAAAAATTATACAAGGTGCAATACCAATTTCAAATCTATAATTCTGTTATTTGCGCGTACAGTGAACGCGCGCTATTTCACTTCACTCCACACAGACATTCATCGTTTTGATATTTTTTTATCCTATGGCTTTACATTTATTTATTTTTAATATCTTGCCATAATAGAGAAAAAAATCTAAACAAAAACCACAACATTACATAGTACTTAGAAACCTACAAATTATGACTGGATAGCAAAGCTCACTCCTCATATTTAATCGCACTGGTATTGTCTCCATGTGTTATTTATAATATTTGAAGAGATGTAAAATTTGGTGATATCAATTATAATGATGAGCTGTCGTTCGTGCGTAGTTTCTTTATGGAAATATTAAGTAGGCTATAGTAGACCTTTGGACAAAAGCAGCCGTTAGAAACGTATAGCTCTTCTAGGCAAGATGACTGGTTTCAAAGATGCACATTCTCGAATGATATTATTATTGCATCAGTTAAAAGAAGTGAATGAAAGGAAATGAAGAAAGAAAATAATCGGTGGAACATTTGCGTTTCTAATATTTTGTTCCTTATTAAATGCAAGAAATTTGAAATCTTATTGCCGAGCAACCGTAGCTCAGTTAGTAGAGCGCTGGCTTAGCAAACGGAATATCCTGGTAACTATTCTAGCATCCGCCCATCCGAACTTAGCTTTTCGTCAGTTACGCCAGGTAAATGCCGGGATGGCACCTGACCGACTATCTTCCAATATCCTCTCCCCGCCCTATCCCAGTCTGAGCCTGACTTGTGAGATGCCTAAAAGGAATAAATACATGGAATTGAAATCCTGTTAATAATGGCGATAAAGAGAGAAATGGGGAAGGGGCGCTGAGTGAGGGGATCATGTAAATTCAATCCTCCTGTAGACCTATTACAGAAAATGTATTAAGGCGTAATTTTGCTCAAACGTACAGAAACTACACTCATTCAAAACACTAAAAGAGCAATATATACAGCGAGTTGCACGAAAGGCAATAGAACAATAAAATAAATTGTCTGACCTACGTAAAATGTTTTAGGATCAAAATTGATGCTGTGCTTGGTCAATTTTCTGAGGAAACCCTTATTAACCAACCCATTTAGAAATTATCATAGGCCTACACATAGCCTAGGTAATTATCACTCACAATATGTACACACCCGCACAAACACTATAACACAAATTAAAATACACACAGGCAAATATTCACAGTCTCACGACAGCAGGCAAACCAAGTTGAACTTTTAACACCAACCAAATGCGTCGAAACCACCACAAAATGCGGAGAAAATAACTGAAAAATATTGCATATTTTATTTCAAGGAAAAAGCAATGGCAGTGAGATTGGCCGGCTTTATTTGACTACTGCATGTTTTATTGCCAGCTACTGCATGTTTTGTGTCACTTCATTCTATTTGCCAAAAATCAGCTGAAAAGCGGAGGGAGACCGGTGATGGTGGTCAGGCGGTGTATTGAAATGGAGGCAATGGACTTGGTTCTTTTACCAAAGACAGGGAGGGCTGCAATGGAGAGAATCTTGATGCAATAAAGTACAACGAAAGAGAATATCGATATATTTCTTTTCATTTGTCGCTGTAGTGTTGGGAAAGATTTCGACCAGGAGACAAAGATGCCCACTCATTGATCCGCGTGTTTGTGAAAAAGAAAGAAGCCCAAAGAAAGAATGAAGGAAGGAAGAAAAAAACTATGGTGTTATATTTCAACTTTTCAGAAAAAAATATTTACAGTTGATGTTTTCAGTTCTGAGTCATAGATTGCCAAATGACTATCATATCTTTCAAGGCAGAACGGTGTTTTACAAGGGAGAAAAGAGAAAATGCACCATGCGGGTCTCCAACAGCAACAACTTTTACAAAGGCCTACTAAATTAGACATCATAAACGTGGGAGTGATATATCTGTAAACCTAACAACACTGGCCTTAGCTAAACGTCTCTTATTTCTGTCCTCTTTCATTCATAATTATTAATAAGCCTGTGACATTCCCTTGTCATGATTTAAAGAAAAAAAAAACCTACACACTTTGTGTTTATGGGTCGTTTTATTAACCAAGAACCTTATTCCATCTTACTGTCATTAAGGTTTTGTTTTGTGCTTTCAAATTGCACAAAGTTGATTACCAGCCGGGACTCAAACGCGGAACTCTAGCTATGGCTCATGATCTGACACCTGTGACCACTTGAGCACTGCGGTCCTTTATTGCCCTATACTGCACTGTTTACATGATTAATCATCGCCATCCAGGTTTACAATGACAACAAATAAATCTCACTGATAACAAATAAATCAATAGTTCGTTGAATGTATTGCAGTTCGGAGAATAGCTCTGACTCCTGTTGGTTATGCAACCACTCTCTTTTTTTCTTCTAAAATCCCTCGGCAAATGGAATATGATTGAAATATCTACTTGGCGCAAACGAATTATTGTTACCTGCTGGAAAGTCTTCAAATTGATGCACATTTCGGCCTACCTTTACTTCAGAGAATTTCTGGGAATCCCCTAGTTCCTTTGGGGAATCCCTTGCGCAGCCATCGCACAATTTCAAAATATGCATTTTTGGATAGAGCAGGTTGGAAATCTTTGGTGGTACCTTGTCGCCACAGTTGTACTGTTAATGGTATTGGAAATATCAAGCACTAAATTTCATTTTCCCATGTTTTTGGCGGTCTGTAGCTCCGAAACTAAACGGAATTCGACAAATTACAAAGACATTTTTTTTTCCTTATTTTGATGAGAATTTTTATTTCTAGAGTTTTGACAATTAATTTTTGTCCACCCTGTATATATAAACATCTGAACTGAGGGTGGTTTCCGTGTCAGGAGATGATGATTGGAGAAACTACATAGAAATTTTTCGGAATTTCTGACATGAGAGTCTCTGAATTAGACATATTTCTAAAGAAATTACCTAAAATGCAAAATAATCGCCCTCCCCCTAAATTCCCCTCCACCTTAAATTTCTATTGCTGTTGGTTTTCTTGACCTGATGATGTTTTCACTCAATTCAGCGTAGCAACAAACCTATAAATCGACACTTTAAACGCCTGTTTCACGCAACAAAGGAATTCCAGTATTTTCCCCCTTCCCCCTCAAAAAACACCCTTTCCCCTAGAATTTTTATGCACTATTCGGTTTTGCGGACCTCACGTCTGAGGTAACTTATTACCAAAGTTTGATGAATGCAGGAATTTTTCCATTTTTGGGTCTATTTTTGGCTAATTTTACCTGTACTGAAAACGAGCTAAAACGAGTCACCCGAGCGAGCCAAATATCAAACTCAACTCGACTTGAAACTCGACCCGAAAAACTGTGACTCGACTCAAAACTCGAGTCGAGTTGTAGCTCGACTCGTGTCCATCCCTACTGCTGGAGAAATGATTCGGGTTTGAATTCGTGTTGCCGAGACCTTCCCAACGATATCTCAACCGCTTTCGTAGCCCTAGTACTTTCAAAGTTGCAAATTCCCACCTGTTAAACTCGGAATGCTCCCATGCAAACTAGATGAATAATATGGGTTTAAACTCGTCTTTCCGATACTTTTTCAACGGCATATCAACTACCTTCCTAGCCCAGTCGTTCCAAAGTTGAAATCCCTGCGAATCTCGAGAACCGCCCGTGCAACCTGGATAAATAATTCGAGTTCGAATTTGCGTTGCCGAGGCCTTTTCAACGACACCTCAACCACTTTTCTGGCCCTAGTAATTTCAAAGTTTAAAATCACCCCGAATCTTGGCAACCGACCCTGCAATCTGGATGAACGAAACGTATTTGAACACGTCTTGCCGAGACCTTTCCAACGGCGCCTCAATCACCTTCCTAGCCCTACTTATTCCAAAGATATAAATTGTGCCCTCTATCTCTGGGACCGACCCGATCTCTGAAACCGCCCCTGCGATCTGGATGAATGATACGATTTTGGGCTAGCCTCACGAGACCTTTTCGACGATACCTCAATCAAATTTCCAGCCCTAGGAGTTTCTGAGTTGAAAGTTGTCGACAGACGGACAGAGCGGGCGCTAGAGCTTCACAGCATTAGCTGCTGAAGTCTAAAAGTACAAGTAATATTCTGCTTTTAAAATGTTTAATAAATTGTTGTAGGAAGATAATTTTGTACTAAAGTAAAAATAGAGGTCCATATAGTTCAAACTTCTTTGCATTATAAATTTTCATTGTTCATCGGACAACAACTATTTGGATATCCGCTTGTTCGTTTTTTGGATAATCGAATAAACGGATATCCGTTTGTTCGTTTTTCGGATAATCGAATAAACGGATATTTTGTACGGTTTGTTCGTTTTTCGGATAATCGAATAAACGGATATCTGTTTGTTCGTTTTCGGATAATCGAATAAACGGATATCCACTTGTTCGTTTTTTGGATAATTGATTATTCGGATATCCGTTTCTCCGTTGTTCGGATATCCGATTATTCGGATTCGAATAATGAAAGTATCCGGATAATTATTAGAACAATATTCGGATGAATAATTATCCAGATAGTTTTGACAGCCCTACTCTATTGGTGGCACAGTCATGGTCTTTACAAATACGCAACAACCTTACTTCAAGCATGACAGTTGACAGCCCTAAAGTAACCGTGATATGGACAGTTGCTAATGCATTGCATGAAACACGATACAAAGGACAAGTGTGATGCTTGAAAGCTGGTTGTCATTCTTGTCATGTTAAGGCTAAAACTTGCTTCTTGTAAACTAGACTGCTCGATTCAACATTGTTTAAACCTTTTTTGATTTATTTTTGCTAAGTTTGCATAAAGTTGTTACATCTGCCAAAGGAAGTTTTATTCACTAGTGAGGCAGCTCAAAATTGCTATGTGAGATGTCATGTTCGATGTGTGAAAACGAAAACAATTCTTAATATTTTTAATAAAACGCTAGTGTGTTGGTGTAGTGTTGCAAGGAGGACTTTCGTTTAATATTTTTACAGTATGTTCGTATTATTAGTAATGACGTAAGTGACAAAAATTTGAAAATCCAAAAAATTGCAATTCCTCCTTTTATAATTAGACTATCTGTAGAGCCCATTCAAATAAAATGAACTTACCTGAATAATTTGTCTGTCCAACAAACAGTAAATGCAACAGACTAACTAACTTTTATTTTAAAATACAGCACTTCACTCAAAATAACAATCTCATTATTGTCGATAGCGAGGAATTGGAGAGGGACCAACACGAAATGTTGGTTGAGAAATGAAAAAGTTGATGAATTGGTGAGAGGACTGTTATTGATCGAAACTACCGAAAGGTAAAGAAACAAATGATCAACATTTGGTGCCAAACGAAGTATTTACATAATTTTTAAATATTTTTTCGCTGACTTCAGAATTAGGGATGGCCAGATCCGGATCCAAAAGAATTAAGATATCCGAAACTCGGATCCGGATCTTCGGAATTTCGGATAGCCGGGCCAATGGATTCGTTCGATTTCGGTCGCAAATTCAAAGACCCAATATTCGGATATCGTTATTATGATGCATCTGAAACTGCGATGCCGGGATGGTAAATTATGAAAGGCCCTGGGCAAAGGGCCCAGGGTAGGAACACGTGTGGGTAGAATTGGGTTGGTGATGGGGGAAGGTGGGGTTAGAAGAGACAAAAAGGTGCTGTCGATTATTTATTTTCCTGTTCAGCCTCTCCAATGTATGTATTAGTGATCGAATATTATATAACTGGTTTCAAAAGGACTAGTATTGCAATGCATGTACAACTCAGCAACTCTATAATCCTACTCTTGCTCTTTAGCTGTCTCAACACCCAAAACTGGAAAGGAAAAAAAAAAAAAAAAAAGAATATTTATCGTTTAGTAGCCGGAAAAAAATCTCCCAACATACGAATTAGGAAAGGCTACGATGATGTGTCCATGCCGGAGTTATCCGAGATTCGGATAACCGAAACTCGAACCGGGATATCCAATATCCGGATCGATTTGACCATCCCTATTCACAATGCCGGACAAAGCCTGTAGGACGGAGGGTATGTCCGGTAAAGCCTAGAAACAACTGATGCCCGCGCTTCTGCCAAAAATGATCGCTTATTTAGCCCGAACAACTGAACCGAGCAGCCGTAGCTTAGTTGCTAGAACATTGGCTTCGCATTTCGGAGGCCCTGGGTTCAGATAATTCTAATTGAAAATTTCGAGGGTATTTCCTCAGTCACAGCAGGCTAATCGAGATAGTACCTTTAACTTAGGTCATGGGCGCCTCCTTTCCTCACCCTTCCCCCTACTGCACCAAGCCTGAGCCAAAGATGCCTAAATGCCATTAATAAATTTAAACAAATAATTAGGATGTTAATGATGAGCGAGAGTCAAACTACAGACCTTAAGAGAACACTGAGAAATCGAGCACGCGTTTCCATGCAAAACCTTCAACGCGTGAAGAACGAAGATAACACAAACGCTAGCTGAATGAATGAAGAAGCGCACGCAGAAACCAGAGCGTTGTACAGTTTTTATTTTTGGCATCCACTGTTCTGTTTTCGGTTCGACGACGGCTTTACAGATTGAGGTTAGTTTGTAAGAGCATATGTGAGACACATGACCATTGACAGTGCTGCCAATTTTTATATCAATAAGCGTTCTGAAAGAAAAGGGGGTGATGACGGATGAAAAAAGCAAAAGCGAGGAACTTCTTGAGCTGTTTAAAAGAGGTACGTACAGGACTACCCGACACAACAATAGAATATTGCGAAAATAATGCTCCTATGTCCATTAAGCATACATGACTAAAACCTTATAAAAATGTTTTCTCAATCACGTAGGCTACATTTGCCAGGATATTATTACACGGGAAACGTTCTACGAATATTTTCAAATATTTTAAGTGTGTATAGTTTTCGGCATCGCACATTATTCAGAAAATTCTTTTGGAAATGTTTTAAAAGTATTTCCTTAGTGAACAAGGATTGATTTTTAAGGCATTCGCCTTCTGTGCGTTGTGTAGGAATATTCATACAATGAAAACACCCCAAGAATATTTACAAAAATACTAAAATTATTTTTCTAAAACACATAAAAAATTGCTTTAAAAATGTAAAACCGTTCTTTTAAAAACAATCTTAATGTTAAACCACAGGTTATTTTCATTGTCTGTATATAGCATTCATTTCTTTTCATTTTTAGAATGATAAATTTACGAATCCATTCTAGGATAAGAATTACAACTGAACAACAACAAACGAGTGAATAAATAAATTTTAACACCAATACTGTGGTATGACATGGGCTAGTGAACCATAATATCAACGGCGACCGTTCATTGTATTTTTTTTTCTTATTAGTACTGTAAGTTATATATTTCCATCCACGTTTCCTGAAAGTTCTACGTTATATACTATGATATAGAACACGATTTACCAGTTACCCATTTATTTATATATTTCTGTTCTAAATCTAATAGTATTTATGCATTTATCAATAAAAAAAACTTTATAGTTCGTATCGTCAAGCATTCTAACGTTGCATTGTAATGACCTGATATTTCTTGCTGTTTGACATTCGTATGATATTCCACATCAAACCTAACCAGTTTTAATCCGAGTCATATAAATTGCTTCTTCTTGCAGAAAAGGGTTATTTTCATTTCAAGGGAACAAATTGGCCTCGCTTAAAACTAAAGGCCAAGAAATTCTTGCAATACTTTTACCTGGCAAAAGAGTGTGAAATTCCGTATTCCCCAAAACAAGACATTTTGTCATGTTAGTAATATTATTAGAAGGATAGAGAATGACGCTATAGAAGGAAATAACATCAGAAGTTGAGGTTTGTAATATTTAGGTAATAAACTTTGTTGCGTAGATTACAAAACGCATTTTAATATTAATGGAGTATTTTAAATACTCGATTTTAATATTATTCGAAATGTATATAACACTTCAGTATAGGATATATTTTAAGGCCAAACCGACAAATGTCAGGCGGAGCCCACCAAAAATTAAAGACTGTTTATTTATTTATGTATTTATTTCGATACTTAAGGATACGTTCCTTGCTGATCAAAGGTAAAACATTAAAGGAAACACAGCGTGTTGAACTGAAAACTGCGTTTACGCTGCACTTATCTGGAAAATTTTCTTCTTACTTGGTGCTTCACGCTTAATACCGTTACATTTAAATTGCAGGGATTTCAAATTAAGAAAACTTTATGCTCTACTTGCCCTCTGTTGAACAGTGTGTAGTTCAGCGTTTATTCTCTGTAGTACAGCTTATCGTTGTAAATGGTTAAAGAGCAACATTGTTTTTATAACAAATCTACCTTAGTTAGATGAAAGGTAACTAGTTTTTTGGTTCTCAATGTGCTAAAGATTAACGCCATAATGTAGATTTTTTTAAAAAAATCCGGGATTAAATTGTACATTCAAGTCAGTCTATTGAAGTATAAGCACTGTCAACTAGTTGAATGTTTTAAAAGAAAAAAAATATCTGTGCTGGTCAAATGGCGCAGAATGCCCTTCAAATCAACAGTTTCTGTAACACCAGGAATGGTTCCCTTCGGGAACGACTCGATTATTTTTAAAATGCCACGCCTTTCCACTCCCCTTGGAGTGGGTGCTTAACTTGGACCTTAAGGACATCGAAAGTGTTGTGTTAGCGTTGAACCCAGCGACCTCCATAACTATGAATTCGACACTTATATTGGTCGTCTTCGATTATTTTTAAAATGCCACCCCTTTCCACCCCCAACCCCTAGGGTGGGGGATGAACTTGACCTTGTAAAGTATTGAAACTATCAATATTCATCTCAGCGACCCCGAAAAGTATGGAATGAACACTAATAATAGTATAGATGTTATTACCTTTTTCACAATAAACCTTGTGTTGGTAAATGTTGAAATTAACACAGAAAAATTGACAGCCGCCGCGACCGGGACTCGAATCCGGATCTCCCAGTTGCCGGCTAGATAGGCTACCAATTACACCACCACGACACGGCCAATTCTCTGTGTATATGGAATGTTCCTCTCGCCTAGACATTCTCCCAACTCTTCATCGCTGGTTACGAGGCCCAGGCACTCCACTCAGGCGGAGATTTTTGGTTGAGGAATCTTTCTGCTATCAGGCAGTATGAAAGAGTAGATGTAGATGTTATAGGCTCAGCGGACCTAGACATGATATTGTATTTTTGCTATAATCTACAGACCATATGTAATTGAATGAGTCATTGACCTTGTCCATCCTATGTATGGTTCTTGAGAAATAAGCGTCCCTTTACTCATTTCTATATATAGATTCTTTAAAACAATCTTAAAATATTTTAAGAGTAACATTTTGGAAACAGCGTACATGATTCAGAACTTTTTAACTTTTCTTAATGCATGCTTAATGGATATAGGGATTATTTTAAATACGTTTTTCCTACTGTGTGGGATACAGACATTTGATTCAATTTTAGCCATTGCCTAATTGGAAATAAGTGCAAGCCACCCAATATGTTTAATGGATCACAGTTAAATAAAAGCAATCTCACTTAGATAAAAAAAAAAAAATACTAGTATTGCACACAATAATACATAAAGTAGCCTATATTTATTTTCTTTGGACTGAGTGTTAGCCTTCTTTTCCTGATCCTTTCCCCTATTTGTTTATCAATAGGATGTTGTATATCCATTTGTTAATGTCCTATATAAAAACAAACCTTTCTTTGTTCATTTGCCAGTTTTACAGCTTCCAATTTGAATTCTAAAATATTTGAGCGTTGTTTGTTATAAAAAAGTTCTATATATTCGAATATAGCGGTTTTAGTAAACTATTCTAATTTTTGTTGTTATTGGAAAAAAGCCTTTATAGTTTAATTGGTGATAATTTTATAGTTTTTTAATACAATTTGGTTGGTTATCCCATAAAGAAACGAAAGAAGTTAAAACTACAACTTTAAAGATCAACAAAATCTTAGTCGGTCTCTGTGGCGAAATTCTGCATGATGTCCCTCGGAAATCACTCTTCCGGAGGCAAGGATGGGCAGATATCGACTATGGCCTACATTTTGACGCCATACGGCATTCCCCTCCTGGGACAGGAAAATCTCGGAAAACCTGTCAATATGACTGGCGTAGCTGAGACTCGAATCCGTGCCGCTTCCCCATTTTGCACGAAGTACATATTATAAACTATGGAAGTTAGGTCAAGTCGAGACACCTACAAAAATTTTGTTGGAGAAAGGAACACTTAGTTCCGGTGCTTAGTTTTAGGTGACTTGTACGAAAGTAGTCACTGATATCTAGAATACCTCTCGAATAAAGCAAATTAACTGGTGCTTGATATTTTGCTTATACTCGTTTTGCTATTTTGGTAGCAGTGACGTAATGTAACGACATAATATCAGAGCTGAAACCGGGTCACGAAAAGTGACCCAAACACAGGTGACGCGATTGACTGGTCCGAAACCCGTCCCGATTGACCCAGTCTTGACCGCACACCCCTGTGATATTTTTGAGGATATGTGCCTATTTCCATGTTATTACTATTGTTAGGAACCTTTGGGCGTCAAACTTTCGGTGCTCTGTCTTGGTCACCCCCCTGAAAGAAACACTGTTCAAACGCAACAGTGTATAAAATGTGTCTTCCGGATCGAAATCGGAACAGGTAGGATCCCATAGACCAGGTCCAAAGCTTGACCCCGAACGACCCGTTTCAGCTCTGCATAATATGAAGGCAGTGGCAGATTTAAGTGGGGGCTACAAGGGTTACAGCCCAGGGCGACAAATCTTTGAAAATATGAAGAAGTTTAATATGAAGTTAATATTGACAGTTTACGCGATTGGAAGCCTGCAGACTGTTGAGACGGAGGCCCCGTGTGCCGCCCATGGAGAAAGGCGTATAGAGATGCTGGCTTATACATACAATTGTTAGTATACCTTACCTGTAAACGGGGTCGCCGAAATGAACTTTTATTTACGGTACTAGTAGTTGATTTTGGCACTGAAGCTGAATATAACCAGCCATGATATTTCCATATTTAGTTTGAAGCTCCCTTTATAAGTTTCTACCTCCAAAAGTTGTAATACTTTACTACAGTAGTTGGGAATACTGATAAAATATTGTGTTGTTCAAACTTCATATTTAACTTTCTCATATTTTCAAAGATTTCCCGCCCCTGAAATATTGTGTTCAAATAGTGTAAAACTTGCTCTCAGATTGTGTTAACATAGTATACAAAAAAATACCATCGAATTCTATTTCAGTCAACTGGGGAAAATACCTCTGGAAATGTTGACCAATTTCAAATCATTAGGAGTTACAACAGTGATTTGCAAGTCTCGTCTTGTTATGAAAGGCGGAAAGCCCCGCAGAAATTAAACATATTTGTGAATTGTAGTACAAGTCGGAAAGAAATTTGTTTATTCCCTAAGAAGAAGAGTCTGCAACAGTCCGTTTGGATGTTGGTCTCAGCAACACAGCGGGGCAAGCACGGCTCTGAGAGACAAGGTGTAGTGAAAGGAATGTAGGAAGAAGAGACCACGCTCTCTAAGTTCCGTTCCTCGCAAGAAGAAACGGTCGCCCAAAGAAGTTATCCCTCAAGGTGCAGGCCAAGGTATATGGGCTACTGATTCCAGTCCTCCGAAGAGAAACGATCGCCTGCGGGTTGGGAACTGGAGATGGTGAGCTACTGGTTCCGTTCCTCCGAAGAGAAACAGTCGCCCGCGGCCCACAGGTTGTGAACCGGATATGGAGAGCTACTGGTTCCGGACATCCGAGGAGATACGGTCGCCTGCGGCCCACAGGTTATGAAGGATGCAGGAGTGTTGCAGATTCCGTATCTCGAAATGAGATAGGGGTTAACTTTAGGAAAGGAGGCAAGCAAGGGAAGAATGCCCGCACTGTGATGTATTCGACGCTGCAAGTTGCACTCCTCGTTGAGAAGCAGTCACTTGAGAAACCTCACGAATCTGAAGAGAAAAATCACGTGGTTTGTAGAATGGACATTTCAGTTTTCCCCGTCCTTATATATTTTACAATTTGTTTGTGTACATCAGATTAAATAATGTATCATGTTTTTGAAATTTCAGTTCTACGGTTTTCCGTTACGTAGAAATGTGTCATGAAATACTGAGAATTCAATCTCCTACGTCATACAACGAAAATTATTCTCTGATTGGTTTGACGTAATCAATCCGTACTATTTCCGAAGTTATATGCTTCTCCCTACGTTACGTTCCTTATTCAGAAGTTTGAAGACGAAAAAAACAACAACACATTTACATCATCATTTAACGAAATAATTAATGTACAAGTCTGCAGAACACACTTCAATAAGTTAAAACACCAAAATATGTTTTTAGTAACAGAAATTGCTCGAAACAATGACAGGGGGCAGTCTTAACTTGCAGTGCTCTTCTTATCGATGGTTTGTATCGTTTTTGATGTCTGGAAAATTTGGCACAATTGGTTGGCTCATGCAACTTTTATCTTTTTATACTTTCACCTAAGGCTGCTCGAATCCTTTCAAAGGCCGTGTTTTATTTTACTTCATGAAACGCAAGAGTAACTTCAATGTAAAAGTTTCAATTTACGTTTGTGTTTCTTACATGCTTTTATTATTATTTTTTACAATGACATATTAAAACTATTCAATATATTCACGGGCTACAAGTAGTACATTAAATTGTTAACAGATGGCAGTAACGAGCACTATTAATTCATGTGCTTTTAAGTCTTGAAAAATGCTTCACTAGCATTCATTAAAAAAGTATACGATTGTCGAATGTAAAAACCCACATTTTCTTTTACAAAAAAGTAGGTAATTCTTTTTAAATACAAGAGTTCTAAAGAGCATTATTAGAAGATATCTTATGATTTAATCATGAAAAAGGAGCTGCTATAAATTAGTGTTGAAGCTACCAAAATGTATCAATATCTTTAAAAAAGTATTAAAAGTAAAAATCAATTTTAAATCAATAAAACGAACTTAATAACGTGTTAATGCATACAGAAATGCTATTCACCACTTATACTATTTCTCTCGATCCATTTTTGCTATCTCTTTTAAACAATACTAACAAATCAAATGCCATCTGTATGTTAATGACAAGCAGTCGGCAGACTGATTACGTCACAACATGGCGGCGCCCGATTAAGCGCAAGGCTGGGAGACTTTTGAAGCAAGTCTTTATTACTCTTGGTATATGCATCACAGAAAGAAAAGAAAGTGTTCTCCGTAGTCTACTTTGACAGAAGAATTTTTTATTGCAATAAAAAAATACTACCGGAAATGTCCATTGCCTGCTTTATTGTTACCTAAGCAAAAAACATTATTTCCACCGATCTCATTGATCTAACGGCCGGGTACATGCTCGTTCATGTTATAGAGAAGCATACATTGAATCATCATGGCAATTGATTTACATAATTAAATAATTAGAAAAAGAAACATTAATTAATATTATAATAATTATAATGCAATTCTTTTTATATCGTTAGTTAAATGATATCAAAAGTTCTTTTAAAATATACTGGGAAAATACTAAAAAGAATTACTAAAAGTCGCAAGCTGGTGCGCCATCTCTTGAGTTACTTATTATATACAGTTTATGGATATTATATTGGAGCTAGGTGAACAGGATGCTGTTCACTGTTACAAGTTCAAGAAATAAAGATAAACTTTTCACATATTATTTACATGTTTTAATATCCAAACGAAGTGAAGAAATTTGGCTTACCAAGAAAGTGAAATGTTGCTATTACGTGTATAATAAACATTTGGCTGCTGAGTTTCTTGAGGAGAGTTCTAGTTTTAAAAATGAGGCAGTGAACGTGAGTTAATAGGGTGCCGTGTGCTTCCAGCGTTCGGAAAACAGAAAAATATATATAATTTTTATAATTATTGTCTTGAGTGAGTAACAACATTGTCACTATCTAACTGCAAAGTGTCTGTTTACATTTTGTAACACGTAATTGATACGTTATTGTGATGAATAAGCATGCTATTTTAATCAACTACCAGTTGTGAAGAACCACGACGCTGTTCGAAGCCAATTCACATGGACAACTGGTAATGGTTTGTGTTCGCTAGATATAGGTCGATTTTCTTTTCAATTTAAAGAACGTTTTGAGCAGCTAGTAATATAACAATTCTACCTCATTCCTAACCACATTACATTAAAAAAAAAGTGTGACACGATTAATTACATGTGTGTGCAATACTAGCAATAGACCATGAGTGACGGTAGGAAGTGTTTAAGTGGTGTTGCATATAGAAAACAGCATTACAAAAAAAATAGAAAAAGAACAGGAAGTAGTAAAGAAGTTTAACTGCAAAAATGTTTAACTTTTTTTTTCGAAAACCAGAAACTGGACATGGATCAGGATCACCTGTAATAGCAAAAGCCACGTGGAAACCCAAAAATCAGGACAAACAATAGAATTGTCCCAATACGAATTAGACCCAGCTACAAAATCTCCTAATGCAGTAGAATTTGTAACTGGCGTTGAAATTGGAACACCAACAACAGAACAAAAGGGCGATGATTTCAAGGACTCCGAAACTGAGTGTAAACGTAATAAACATACTGAACTGGTAAAAAACAAAGCTTTTTCTAATTTAATTCCTCAGAGAAGCTCAAATACTACAGAAGATTCCGAAAAGTATGACAAAGATTTTGTGTTTGATCCTGCTTTGTGGCCTATCAATGATAACACTCGAGAGCAAGTCAAAAAATGGAAGACTAATTGGAGGGCAACGTCGCTTCTTAACTCAAATTCTGTTTAAAACCAGCTTAACTAATGGACAGGAAGTGAAACGATCTTACCTTATGTACTCCGAAAGTTCTGGAAAACTTTTTTCTTTTTGTATACCGTGCCAACTTTCTTGGAGAAATTTCGAAGTTAGCAAAAGAAGGCTTCGATAACTGGAAATACGGAAATGAGTGTTTAAAAACCCACGAAAATTCACCACACGATAAGCCATGCGTCTTAGTAATGAAGAGAAGAATGACCATAGCAGGAAGAATTAATTCTCAGCTTCTAACTAAAATTGAGGATGAAAACAATTACTGGAGAAATGTTTTAAAACGAGTAGTTGCTGTTGTTAGATCCCTAGCTGTTGCTGGTCTACCTTTAAGAGGGCATTATGAGAGATTTGGGTCAACACACAATTGTTGAATGTGATCCTTTCTTAGTGACCCACGTTTCTAAGTATGGCAATCCAGGTCAAGGTCACACCTCATACTTGTCCTCCAGCACATACGAGGAATTCCTCAAACTGTTGGGCCGAAAAGTCACGGAAGAAATAATAGCAAATAAAAGCAGCAAAGTATTTTTCTTTAGTGATCGACTGACTCTTCGCCAGATATTTCCCATATTGACCAACTGGTCGTAATAATTAGCTGCGTTCCCGAAAAGGGAATTCCAGAAGCATGATTCTTCTGCTTTTTATCTAATGTAGGCTATAAAGCCAATGAGCTCTTCAATTTTGTTACGGATGTCCTCGATAAATAGGTTATTGACATAAAAAACTGCAGGGGGCAGTCATATGACAATGTCTCCAATATATCTGGAGAGTACACGGACTACAAGCCAGAATACGAGAAACAACACCGACAGCAATGTATATGCCCTGCAGTACTCATTCGCTAAATTTAGTTGGTGAGCATTCAACTAATAGTTGTAAGGAAAGTCGTGATTTTTTTCATGCTTCTTAATAACCATTATATTTTTATCTCATTTTGTACCAGAAAGTGGGAAGTACTCACGAGATATCTTGGCAAGAAAGACAACTTAAGCCTAAAAAACCTTGTCACAAGCTCTAGGGGGAGATATGTTATCTTGATTTAACGTATCAAGTTAAAAGCTGCCATCACCTGATATCGACCTATCCACAGTATCAGTCTTGTACTGGTCTTTATCAGAGTACATACATAGTATAAGAAGAGACTTTGACGTCTATGAAAATGAAGCGCTGATAAAGTCGAAAGTGACTCAGTATGAAGATGAATCAAAAAGGAGGAAAATACGAAAACACCAACCAGATGAAACTCGAGAATGAGAATTAGAATTGATTGGCAGAGAAAACCTCAGAAACAATGCAATAATTGACACATTAAGTAGTGAAATGGAAAGAAGAAAAATGTATACGATGAGCTGAACTCGTTGTTTGGATTTTTAATTAGCGCTGGCAAAGAAGACCTAACCTAAATACACTAATGGAACACAGCAAGAAATTGTGTACTTTTTACGATAAAGATCTATCAAGTGAACGAGTGTTTACATTTTTCTTTGAAAGGATTGGATTAACGTCCAAAAGCTATTCCAAAACCTTACGAAGTATTACATGAGAACGAACTTCAAGACATATACCCTTACGTTGACATAGCTCTAAAACTTTTTCGACAATCCCTGTGTCCAACTGCTCAGCGGAAAGGTCGTTCTCCGTCTTGAAAAGGTTAAAAAGCTACACAAGAGCTACCATGACTGAGGAATGTTTGAAGGATGACAGTTTTGACTATCGAATCCGAGATAACGAAAAATTGAACTTTGATGATGTAATAGATTCATTTTCAAGTTCTTCACGAAGGAAGTTCTTTTAATTGCCAAAGCCTACTTGTATTTGCCAAAAGAACTTTTGTAATTCGTCAGCATTCTTTTTGTTTTAACTATACTTAAGTTTTTATTGTAGTCAAATGAAGTGTTCGATACATACCCTTTTGCTTTCTTTTGAAACATACCCTTTTGTGTATCAGTGTTACGTATTTTCTTGTACTTAATATTCAAAGCTCTAACAGACAAAGTTATTTTTAATATTAAATGCTTTATACATGTGTATATGTTTTAGGGTTTGAAAGATTGAGTGCAAGGTGTCGTCAATATAAGGAGGTTCTCTAGGAAACCCGTATGTTCAAGTATTACCAAGAGACTGATGAGGGGGTGGCAAGTTGTCGCTAGCCCTTGCAGCAGAAGTGTAAATCCTCCTCTTTATGAAGGAATCCAACTTAATAAAGGATGATCTTCATAAATGTAAGAAAACATTTTTTAAAAGTGAAGCAAAGTTTTGGAAATTACGATTATGAAAATTACGAAAAAAGCGAACAGAAAGCAGTAATAAAGAAGTCGTATAACTAGTTGTAACTCTTGTGGTTCAGTGATGTATTGATTGTGTTATACTGACTGACCGATAGATATTTAACAGGTCATTAGGAAATCAATTTTTATTACTCGAGTCCAACCAGTGTCTAAAACAGTGCATATATATTCAGCCATTTTCTATCCACTGGTGGATGAAGACCTCCCCTTTTCTTTCCACATATGTCGGTCTGATGCTACTCTCATCCATGTAGCTCCTGAAAAACGCTTGATTTCATCTACCCACGTTGCATTTGAACGTCGTCTCGGTAGTTTTTTTTTTCTCTGGAAATCTAATGTAGTATGTCGTCCATCTTTCATCTGTTCGTCTATCTATGTGACCGGCCCATCTCCACTTCATTTTCTTCTCAGTCTTGATTATATCCTCTACCTTTGTGCGCGAATCAATTAATTTGTCTTCTTGTCCCTCTTAGTTATTCCTAGCATGCATCTCTCCATTGCTCTTTGTGTGACTCTTAATCTTTGAGTCGTTTGTGCATTTAATGTCCAAGTTTCACAGCCGTACATCATCACTGGTAAGACACATTGATTATAAACTTTACGCTTAAGATACAGTGGTACTTTGCTTTTGTAAATAAAGTGTAGTCTTCCAAACGAACTCCACACCATTTTACATCTTCTATTTATTTCGCATTCGATATTTTGAGCTGGCCTAGGTAAACATATTCATCGACTATGCCTATTGTCTCTCCGTTAATCTTTGTTTCCTTCTTCGCAGCATGTTAATTGTACATTGCTCTTGTTTTACTTAAGGTTAATGTAAAGCAACGATCTCCAACAAAAGATGGCAGCAATACCTCCGTATACGTCTAATATATTTTTATCGTTACACGAAATTTCAATGCTGCTCCTACAAATTCAAGCTTTGAGAGTTCAAACTTTCAGGGAAGAAAGTTCATAACCAATTCAGGAGTTCGATCACTGCCGATTTTTATTTTCGTTTTTCTTCATTTTTGAAGTTGCTTGATTGTTGTTGTGAATATCAAAACCTATAACAACGAAGCTCTTTCAACAATGAACAAGAAAAGAAAATTAAAAATTGGCAATGATCGAACTCCTGAATTGGTTATGAACTTTCTTTCCTGAATTGGTTATGAACTTTCTTCCCTGAAAGTCCGAACTCTCTAGGCTTGAATTCGCAGGAGCAGTATTGAAATTTCGTGCAACGATAAAAATATATTAGACGTATACGGATGTATTGCTGCCATCTTTTGTTGGAGATCGTTGCTTTACATTATCCTCCTTAGATATACATTATCCTTAAATTCATTTTAAGGAAGGCCTACTTTCGAACTATCATTACACAGCACTTCCATTTTGGTTTTTAGTTCATTTGCACTTGAAGCAAACAGGACTATATCATCAGTGAATCGTAGGTGCTGAAGATATTCGCCATTGATCCTTATTCCAACTTCATTGCACTTTAAATTTTGGGAAACTCTCTCCAGGACAGCTGGAAACAGTTTTGGAAAAATTGAATCTCTTTGCTTACCCATTTTCCAACTTTTTTTTTTTTTTTTACTTTCTTGATGTAGTCTAATGCAGGGCTCGAAATAGACCGGGGCAGGCCGGAACGCCGATCCGGTTTGTGAATATCTGGAATCTTCCAGTTCCGTCTCGTCAACATAGACAAAAATGAGCAATAGCATGTTAACAAAGATAAAGCGTTTCGTTTCGTGAAAATTTCCATTTCGAGCCCTGATCTAATGACAGAGGAAGCAGTCGTGTAAATGTTTCGCAGTAACTTGATGTATACACTTTCGATGTCTTGATGTTCAAGTGCTTTAAGTACGGCTGCCATGAAGACCGAATTAAAAGCTTTTTCAAAATCTATGAATCCCAGACATAGTGGAAGTACTTTTCATAACCTCATTCAATGGTTGTATGTGGTCCATTGTGCTAAATCCAAGACGAAATCAGGCTTGTTCCCTTCCCTGGTTAAAATCTAAGTCTCGTTCAATACGATTCTAAATAACTTTGGGAACATTTCGTATAGAACTGAGTAACCTAATTGGTCTGTAGTTTTCGACGCGTCCTTTGTTCCCTTTCTTTTACAACAAAATGATAAGAGCATTATTCCAACTTGACGGTATTTCTCTCTTCCTCAGGCTCATTGAGAATAATTTCGCAAGTTCCTCTTTCATCTTTTCACCTCTTCATTTAAACATCTCTGCAGTGAGTCCATCTTCTCCTGGCGATTTCCCATTCTTCATCCCTCGAAGTACTTTATCCGCTCCTTCTTCATTACGTCTGGAACTTCTACTTCATTTTCTTCTGAATCTTCTTTTCCTAGTTCTTCTACGTAGTAGTACAATTCTCTGCAGAAATTTTCAAATATTTTTATAATTTCTTCCTTAATTCGAGTTACGGTCCCGTCTGGTCTCTCAACTGCAATTTTTTGCTTTTTGCCTATCATGAGCTGCTGTTTGGTTTTCTTCAGACTTTTGTTTTCCTCGATTAATTATCTAACAAAGATGCTCGTTGTATCTTCGTAGATCCTCTCTTATTTTCTTCCTTACGGTTTTATTTAGTTCTATGTACTCGATCCTCTTTATGTGATTTTCCTCTTCTTTCATTTCCTTTCTTTTCTTCATAAAGAGTTTAGTTTATTCTGAGATTTTGCTATCTTCTTGCTTTTTGATGCCTGCTATTTTCTTGGCTGTTTCTCTTATTATCTCAGTTAGTATTTCTGCTGACAGATATCTCAAGATAGTGAACTCAGATTAGATAAAAAGTTCATGACTCTCAGAAGATGTAGCTTGTCGATTTGCAAATTCAAGTTAGGCTACAACAAAGAAGCGTAACCTCAGTAGAAAGAAGAGCTAGAGATCAGGATGAGAGCTTCAGTGAGAGAGTTCAAGAGTTAAGGAATTAGTAGTGGCTCCCGGTGAGAAAAGTCCTCTCTTATTCACAATGAACAGCGTTGCGTATATGCTGGCAGTGCAGCTGGATGCAGGATATCGTGTTGTTCTTCACCGAACGCTCCGAAAGCCTGGGGTAAAGAAGAAAGCGATGCTAATGGAAAAAGGAATCAACGAATGAAAATGATGAAATTTTTTTTGAGATATTCATCCTCATCTAGTGATCAAAGTTGTTACTCCGATGCCCGGTTGCACAAAACTTTTTAATCCAGGTCTAGGAATTAAATATACAGGTCTTAGATAAAATATTTATAGAGATATATGCAGCGAATTCCCATTCGTTGCTTTACTTCATTGCCACCTGATGTTAGTCCAGTCGAACTAGGAATGAAGTTATGTTAGTAAGCCATGCGTAATATCTACGCTTTTAACCTATTGCGGACCAATAAACTGAATTATCAGATACCGAACTCGAACTTCATTTTTTTTTTTTTAATCGAATGCAGAAACAAATATTGCATAATAACTTTAATACATGCCTAGTTCGGCTGCACTGACACCAAGTGGCGAAAAAGAGAACGTTCTCGGAGCAGTATTAGGTTCGGCTTTTCATGCATACGCTCTGGCCGAGTGCTTTACTTGCGATTTTTGTAAGTAGAAACCTGAATTATATTTCATAGATGTTAATTAAAATTAGTTTTTCAAGATTCCAATGTTATTCTTCATATGTTCGGTACTTTTAAGAATTGAAAATACAAGGTGTGAGTACCAGGCCCTCTAAGGGCGATGACCCACGAAGTATTACTTTGAAGAATGTGTATATTACGATTGGCTTATTCCTACTTTTTAAACTTTGTACATACTCTTGTGAACTTGTATCAATATTCATATTAAAAAAAGCAGATTCAGAAAAATAGTTATAATGATACAATAATTTTTTGTCATTCGTCTTTTCGCGGTTGATGCTTTTATAACTTGTTTTGTGGGTATATATTGGCGTTTTGTAATTACATAAATGAAAAATGAATATAGCAACAAACCAGAGAATGTAGAGACATAATCCTAAGTAACGCTGATGAAATTCATGTAGTAGAAAACACAATAATGTATGAAAATAGAATAGCATAGTGTATAATACCATTATGGAAGAAAGGGATAACAAAACGGCTCAATTACTAGAACAAATTTTATGCGATTTTCTTTCTTTCTCACATTTAAGATTTCTTGAGAAATCCAATTAGGTTTCTTCTTTTAAATATTAAGGAGACTTCTCTCTTCGGAAAAGTTTTTTCGAAGTATTTGACGAAAACTTCTCTATATCTATTGTGTTATGTGTATGTTTCTGAACGTGATTACGGAATATAGAGACTCGTTCTTTTTTAAAAAATAACTATAATTTTATGGGAGATTCACCATAGACATCCTTTATTCTTTCTCCATGAATCCCGACACATGCACAAATCATTTGTGTGTGTGTGTGTGTACTAATTGATAGATTTTTTCTTTTCAAATCTTGTGAGAATTAATATGGATTGCGATTTTCACTAAGTATTGAAATTACTGTATTAAACAACACTAATTTCACTGAAAGAATAATTCATGACATGGCTTGTTTTGTTATTCGCAGGCAACTGGAAGGATATATTAACAATGTACAACGATGGATATTATGAAGTGAGATTTATATGGGTAAGACCAACAGAAGAAAACCTGACGTTCATAGGAAACGAAGTGAGAAAAATCAATCATAATCATATAGTAAGCATAGGCTGTGGCAGCGGGCTTCTGGAATGGCTTCTTCAAAATGTTACAGGTAATTTTCTATCCGATTCTACGCAGCATGCTTTAACAATTCTGGGGAGTAATTTACCAACAGCATAATACAGAGTGACCGCTGAAATCCCTATTTGAAACTGCCGCGTAATTCCTGGTCGATTTTTCAGAATTCTTGATTCAAGATTGGAACTGTACATGTAAAATTTTCATGAATACACAACAGTGTTATCACAATTTTGAAAGGACTTACCTGTAACTTCTCAAATTAAACATCACTAAAATTAAATTCTTCTTCGTTTCTTAAACCATTTATGATTACACGAAGTTCATTTGATATTTTGAGCGACTGTTTTCTTGATTGTGCTTTTGAATACTTTTTTCTTAAAATTTCCTTCTTCTCCAAAGGGATTCTGCAAGATAAAAGACTTTCGTTTCCTGCTTCTCAAACACTAATCAACCATATCAAGTTATTAACACCATTTTTGAAGAATTCACGTTGTTGAGTTTCACACTTCTTATTGCAGCTACACCGTTAACAAAACAAATGTTCCCCATGTTTCCCGATTTTGATTTTTGGATGTAGAGAATATCATGTTTGGATTGAATTCCTCCCCAATTTAATCAGAGGTTTCACATTGGTAGCTGAAATGTTGATACCATGTCGTGGATAAGTAGAGATGGGTCTGAAAATAAATCGTGTCATGTCTTTTCTTTAAAAGGAAAGGATAACTTGGTTAGATTCATTCCTCCATAATTTTTCATAGGTTAAAGTAAGGCTGGAAAAAGTGAAACACTGCATTCCTCTAAAATTTTAATCTAATTTAATGTACGAGGGGCATTTGATAAGTCTTGCGCCTAGCTACGAAGGGAATGTCCCATACGCGTGTCATTTTAGGATTTCTCTACGTAATAACATTAGGTGTTATGCACTTCTACCAGCGGTCCTTCAATCTGGCCAACCCCTGACGAGTTGGCAACACTGCTTTTGGACGACTGGGACGATCCTCATCAGGCAATGATGTCCTGCCCCATTTGAAGTCTGCCACCCATATTTTGACCGTTGCATATGACGGAGTATCGTTCCTCAATGTAGTCAGCATGTCCTTGTGAATTTCCTTCGCCGACATGCACTTGCGAAACGGGTAGCGAATCACAGCGCCTTCAGGCTCAATCGCAGTGAATTTTGCCTCCTTTTTCGTTTTACGTCAATTATTCAAAATTCATTGCAGGTAAACAAAATTTAACTTTCACAAACCTAAGTTCGTTTCGTCCTTCAATAACAATTCTGAGGTTACTTGCAGAAGAAGAAGAAATGATAGTACACAGGAAAGGTAGAGAGAGAAAATAGTAACACCGGGAAAGTGTATTAACGGTTCCTGTATAGATTGTTGTGAAGAGTAATGATTGACTAAATACTGTACGAGGCGTTTTATACTCTTAAATCACCTGAACATTACTCATTGTGAATACAAACAAGGAGTATTAAAACACTTATTTTGTCTTGCCCATGACCCCAAGGAATTCGAATTAGATATGTTTAAATTCAACACAGCGAACACGGTTTCAATTTAATGTTGTCCTAAACTACAAGAAAATAGGGTATAGAACCTGATATTCAGTCTATGAGTCCATGAGGTAATAGTAATTTTGGTGCGAATTACATATAGGGTGTAAAACTTCCGTTTTCAACATAGTACATTTTAAAATTTATCTTACTTTGGTTGATTTCACAGTCTACCGCAATGTCCTCTTGAGTAAACTAATCAAATGATGGAAGATCAATTTAATTACGACCCCTCATTGATCCTACTATTAATTGTAAATCAACTCCTCTTCTCTTATTAGGTTTGCAAGTAACAGGTGTAGAAGTCGATCCCGGATGGTGGAATTCGAAGTACGCTCCTCCAAGATTTCTTCCACTGCACTTTGTGAAACACGATGAAATTATGACCATCGAACAAGATTCTGCTCTCCTATTTTGTTACTTCAACAATGAACGTGTATTTAGCAGATATATGGAACATTACTTAGGCCATTGTTTAATCATTATCGGACCAGGAGAGGACCGAGGAGCACACTGCAATCCAGAACCATTCCAACTACAAAATCATCCAGATTGGAAACTCTCTGCTTCTCAAGAGATAAGGGATACTGGAGACTTCATTGCAATATATAGAAGACACGATCATAGTGATGTATTTCAAACATAGTGGGCGAGGGCACAAGCAGCGATGTTATTTTTTTATAACATGTACTTTTGTCTTCCTCCATGTTATACTTTTTTATTCATACGTACATTATTATAATTAAAACTATATTAGGTTATTTTAAGAATAGAATTTTAATTTCAGTGTGTAAAAATTGCACTGGAATAAAAACTACAACAGTGAACAAGTTTAATTCTAGATTCACTAAAGACGTACCTGAATATAAGACAATGATGGTAAGATAAAAAAATGACCATTTTCTATATCTATGTTTTTACTTAAAATAAAACAAATGCAGCAAGTTTCCAATTTCTTTTGCATATATTTCATATTTAAATACTTTTACGAACTTTTCAAAATACGTGACCTAAAAGCAAAATTGTGCCTTTCAGTGAATTGCTACCGAGCAAACGTAGCTGTTAATTGAGCGTTGAATTCGCATTCGGGAGATCCAGCGTAGGCCATCTTGACTGAGTTTTTCCCAGGGGTTTTCTCAGTCATACCAAGTTAATGCCGGGATGGTAGCTTCGAAACTAGGCTCTTTTCACTCCTAACCTGGCCTCAGCCATAGTTGCCTAAAGGTTACAAATGCAATTCAAATTCAAAGTTCTTGGTAAACTACTAAATTGCTTTAAAGTGTCGAAAGACTTTGATCGACTGAACTCTTTCCAATACGTAACTCCTGAATGATTAACTTCTCATTCATCAAATGTTGTTGAGTTTGCGTTATTACTTTCTTTTATTAACACAACGATTTGTTATATTAATTTACAAGAAGACTCCTCATCATTTAACTCCACGTTCATTGTTTAAAGACATTGGGGGCATCCGGAATCAGTTCCTACAGTATCTCCTAACTCCTACTCTCTTCGGGTAGAAAATATTGAAGGTACCTTAGTTTCTTGCTCCGAAGGAAATAATTTCGTACGTCCTTCGACAGGCGCAACATCTGTTGATAAATGTGAGAAGATATCTTAACTTCCGTTATTATGTCCATACGTCGATTGGTACTGTAAACATGTATAACAACAACAACAAAAAAATATCACATTTATTCCCCCATAGTAGGAATTACAGGATGCACAACAATAAATTAATATGTTTCGAAAAATACATTTGGTCGGAATGTTGCGTGCTATGTCCGTCAGAACTTTTTGAACGAATGTGAAACCCAAATTCGTGAATGTGTATTTAGGTTTTCACGATTTGCTCTATTTAACATAAAATATCTCACGCTTTTGTAAAGTTGGAGAGGTGGCGTCTCCCTATCGAGTTTCTCGCGGAATTACTAGCTGCAACATTCCTTCACATGTAAAAAGCAATGCATCCCTGTTTGTTGCGTTTAAAATAAACTGATGTGTAATGCTAAAGTGGCTTTATATTTCGTGTGTACTATGTACAAAGGCACAAATGACCTTTCAACATTTTTGTATTACCGAGAAAGAAAATCAAATAACAATGGTGCGTTGTGTGTTATAAACTGTGTACAAACGTACATCTCTATTTTGCATTTATCTTGCGAAGCTTGAAATATCACGCTAGCATTAATATCACAGAAAAATAAGAGCTTCCTTGGATAAACTTTACTTTATGGCCCGCATCTTCCGCTAGGTATTGAAGAATATGTACGCTTTACAACACTTATTAGTTTACCACTGATTGTCGCAGACAATTCTTTAAATATCTAGTGACAACCAGCAATCCATAAAGTATTACGAAAAGCTATGTCATTATTTCGTTAAATACGCACTCGAGTTGATCAACACCCAATAAACATGGCAGCATGCGGAGGAATACTTATGGCGACATTCCGTGTCAGGGTTGGATTTGCTTTAAATTACGAAGGGGTGATTCTAAAGCTAGTGGTTGCTGGTAAGTTTCAAAATATTACCTGAATGGGTAGAAATACAATGATCCCTGCTTGGGATTATATTCGGAATCAACAACCGGTGATAAAATACTCACGCACCAGGGAAGATCCCCGACATCCCCTCGGCAAATCCAACACTGCTTTGTGTTATGAATGAACGTCCACAAGAAAACACTGACAGTATCTCGAGAGTGCGAAGGGGGTTCGTTAAAGTCAGGTTGGATGTGTTTCTGTAGACGTGATGTACATGGTGTTTAAAAGACACTGTATGGGCTTGCACCCAGTGCGCAAGATGATAAATAGTCCCTGGTTTCTCTCTCGCCTTTCAATTTTATATCACCCTTCAATGACTCGAAACATTGTGTTTAGACGTGACAAAGATAAGGGGCTTCCCCCGTATCGGGAAGGATGTAAGGCATAGTGCTGTTACCGCCCATACAATTAACTTTATCTTACCTTATCGAAACATTGTATACTTACTGTACTCTACATTGTGCTATTGTTTGTCCTTATCTTCAAATACGTTGTATAGTAAAATAATCAAGAGTTTGCGGGATGTAGATAACTGAATTCTAACTTTTCGTTTTCTATACACCTACATATCAGGCGCTTATTATGCGTAGGGACTTCAGAAAGTATATGAGGGTGAACAACCTGAGTATTTCTTTCAAACTCACTTTAAGATAATAATGCAAAAATCTGCAATGCAATGATGCAAATGCTATAACCAAGGTTCCTAGTTATTACCAGGTGAACGTGAAGTGATAATAGAATAGATATGCTACAGTGAATTATAGAAACATGGAATTTGTCAGATCCCCCCAATGGTGATGTAACCCCCGAATTGTCAAGCACACGGCCCTAACTTAATTTTTACTGGAAGTGTGTGGCATAATGTAGATTAAAACTCTTTATAAAATCTGGAACAATTCAACTTGCTTCTCTCCAATTTTTGCTTTACTTCCCCAAACCAAAAATACTGACTGAATCCCTGGGTAGAAATGTTTCATCACTTCTGATTTAGAGGTGTGAAATCTATAAGCTGCACTAAAATTAAATCAAATTTTAATTTAGTACGGTGAAATGCAAATGTTATAAAAAAATCTAGTTGGATTTATTTCACAATTTCAGCCACTAGACAAAAAAATATGTATACAATTTATTTTCTTTCATTAATGTCCAATATTTACTATATTAAATGTACTTCAGATGGTAACATTTTTATCTAAGGTTCTTTTGGTGAAACAGGCGGTAACATACCTTCTGCTATGTCTCGCTGGGTCTTCTGGGTAAACTAAATGGTCGAACTTCCGGAAAGGCACCTTCAATGGTACCTTCATGATAGGTGCTTTAAAAGGACCTTCGCGACTCTTCCTTTAGGTTTCGAACGACCTTCAATATGGCGGCGACGAAAGAAAAGGTGGTGATTTCGAACGCCCTCAATTGTAAAAAATGTTACTTCATTCACCCTTTCTCTTTCTCACACACACATATATAAGGGGCAGTCAAATGAAAACCGAACACCTGCCATAAAACACATTCCTCGCAAAAGTTGGCAACACCGTTGTTACGTATTAATACTGCCATCTGTAGGGTAGGAGAAATGCATAATGAAAACGCACAGGTCCACACAATTGTTTCGTTATTGCTCTCAAGGTGAGCGTAGTGAAAAGTGTGTTCGTCCAGCATTGGAAATGGAGGCAAGCAAAGAAGAGCAGCGAGATGTGGTTCGTGACTTGGTGGCTGAGGGTGCTGGAACACGCGAAATTCATCGTCGCATGTCTGCTGTTTATGGCGAACCGTGTGTCCCTGACAAGTGTGCACGAGTGGCAGAAGAGATTCCGCGAAGGACGCACATCATTGCAAGACGATTCGCGCCCGGGACAGGCCCATCGAGCCATTACGCCTGATGTGATTGCGCAGATTGATGGTCAGATCCGGGGAAACCGACGAATCACAGAGGGACAAATTCGTGTCCAGGTCGGCATTAACCATGGCTCCGTGCATGCCATTATCAAAGATCACCTGCAGTTCTGAAAAATTTGCGCGCAGTGGGTTCCGCATCAACTGACGGAGCGACAAAAGGTTGACAGAATGGCTGCATGTCTGAGTCATCTTCAGCAGAACCACGAGGAAGAGTACGCGTTTCTGTCAAGACCTGAAGAAAGACGTTCGTGGACGTCGGTTTCAGTCGGAGGAGGAAGTGCAAAAGTGGGTGGTGAGGTTGTGGATTTGACTTCCACTCATATACATAAATATATAATATATATTTATATATTATATATAAATATATGAGCTTCTGCGTAGCCTAGTCGGTAGCGCGCTCGACTTCAGTGCGAGCGGTCCCGGGTTCGATTCCCGGTGGGGGCTCAAAAATTTCGGTGTTGACCCAGTATCGTGAGGACAATTGGGGAGCTGCTGTGAATAAAAGACAGTGGCGATCATAGTGAGAGCTTCGGCTCTCCTCTCCCAACCCGTCTGGTCAGCATGGGAGCAGTAGACCAACTCCTCCCTTCGGGGAGAGGCCTCATCCACTAGTGGATTGAATATGGCTGTGATTTATTATTTATTATATAAATATATACCGGGTGAATCATCGACGAGTGTCAGCCCAAAGTAACTTGAAAAAGGAGCAGAAAATAAA
The DNA here is from genome assembly GCA_022664845.1 of Lepisma saccharinum. Lineage (NCBI taxonomy): Eukaryota > Metazoa > Arthropoda > Insecta > Zygentoma > Lepismatidae > Lepisma > Lepisma saccharinum. The sequence continues at coordinate 18,401 of JAGDQP010008309.1, read as the reverse complement.
AAGTGTGCGCAGGCAACCTAATACCTACGAGAGGGGGACACTTGACCAAGCACACGACAATAGTGTCACATAAGCAGTGTTGCACCCTAACACAAACTTATATTTTTTCAAATGGCACTACGAAAACTCTCAATTGTAAATAAAGCTTCGAAGCAAAATACGTCGAATGATAATCAATGGTCAGTGTCGCCAACTTCGGGAGATATAAAGGGTCAAAGTTGAAAAACGAAGGAATGGATTGTAGCTAAATGGATCATATTAGATCAAAAACATGTACACGAAATGAAAATATGAAGTGGATCCAACTAAATGCCAAAATTAAAGTCCATTACGATTAGCAATGTTACCACACGAGACGCCGAAATAATGGAAAATTTAAAATCGCTACTTACAAAAAAAATGCCCCCCCCCCCAGACTAAAGTCACGAAAATAACAAGGGAGACTCTTTGAGGGTCTAAAAATGCAATGGCATTTATTTGGAAGTGATAACACAAAGCATTCACAAGATACAACAAAAGAGGGAAAAGCTGGCAACATTGGAGGGACAAATCCCTCATGCAACCCTGGAACCCACATAAGGTTGTCAGAGGTATGGCGAACCTTGCTTTGCTACTAGGATGTTCGCTCGCGAGCTTCAACGATTGTGGTGGTATTGACTCCTCCTATTTGACATGTGGATTATAAAACGTACACAAAGAAGACAGTACGTTACCATGTCATGGGCGAACTTCTTTATACGTTTGCATGATAAATTAGAGTAGGTATAAAGAATCAAAACAAATCTAGTGTTGTGTATAGAAGGCTGAAAGCTTACTTGTCCGAAAACAAGGTAATTGAAGCAGAGCAGTTTGGTTTCAGAGCCAAACACTCAACCACCCAACAATTGGTAAGGTTCATTGAATTTATTACGGACAAGTTAAATATAAAACAGATAACAGGGGCAGCTCGGTTGGATGTGGAGAAAGCTTTTGACAGATAATGGTATCCCGGAATCATGTATAAGATGATCCAGGCCGACATCCCCCTTACATTATTCACTTTATCCGCTCGTACCTAAAGGATCGAACCTTCACCGTCTGGCATCAGAATAAAAATTCCTTCAATAGAGAAATAAAAGCAGGAGTCCCACAGTGATCCCTATTATTATTTTTTTTTTTTTATTGTTTAGTGTAGGGTTGCATTAAGCTATACAATTCTTTTTCATAAATAATGGTTACATATAGAAGAGCTTGTTGCCCTATAGTAACAAGAAAAAAAAACGCATAAATAAGACACAAATATTATGCAAAAGCATAAAAAAGAGAAAAGTTACAATATAAGTACCATATACATGTCCATGCTTATGATATATAGTTAAAGTATAACACAATGATGGGAAAACAAAACACACACACAAAATCATGATAAAACAAACAAAAAATACATTTGGGTAAATAGTGAAAGATTACAAGGTTGAAATGGCTGATTATGTACAATGAGTGATTATGTAAGTGAATGATGGCCTAACGTGCGCACTATTCAGTAGTCATATATTACGTCCCTGATTTTCCTTTTGAAAACATTTAGCTTTCCCTCTTTTTTCAATCCAATTGAAAGTTGGTTCCAAACTTTGCTCGTCAAATAAGAAAATGATTTCATGCCATAATTTGTCTTATTACACTTCGGAATGTGAATATTGTTAGAGTTGTTAGACCGCAAATTACTATAAAACTTATTGACGGAAATAGGGATGAATTCACTTAGTGTTCGGTGGTGTGCCGAATAAATAGCTTTGTGCACTTGTAACAAGAAAAGGTATTACCTTCTGGATTCAAGGGTAGGCAACAACACTGATTCGATACATTTGGAGGTCGAGAGTCAGAGCGGAGCTTTTCTCATTATCCGAATAGCCCATTTCTGCATCCTTTCAATATTTTTTATGTTGGTTTGGTTGATTCCGTACAGAACCACACCATAGTGCTCAAGAATAGGTCTAATATACGAGGTGTAGTACTTTACTCTGTTAGTGATAAGTAGATAATTGCTTATGTACTGAAGAATCTTGATTTTCGGCACAGCATTGGAGCATATCTTTTTAACATGTTGCGTAAGCGATAGTTTCGAATCAAGAGGTATGCCAAGATATTTCAATGTAGCACTTGTAGATATCTTATTGTTTCCTATCTGAAGTTCTCTGTCAATTACGGAACGTGTGCAGTTGTCTGTTAAGATTAATGCTTGTGTTTTTGTTGTGTTCACTTTTAGATTATTTGCGTTGTACCAGTTAAGCACGCAGGGAATGTTTGTTTCAATAGTGTGAGCTAATTGATCTAAAGAATTAGAGTAGCAAAATAAGAGACAATCATCAGCATACAAATAAACCTCCATATTTTTCACAGATAGTGCAAGATCATTAATGAATAAGTTGAACAATTTAGGTCCAAGGATTGATCCCTGTGGTACCCCAATTTGAATATCGGCACATTTGGAAATAGTATTACCAAGTTTCGTACTTATTACTCTATTATGTAGGTAACTTTGAAACCATTTACATGCTTTTTTTTAGATAAATGGAACTGGCCATATAATTTGTTCAACAATAAATGAGGTTGCACGGTATCAAATGCTTTGCTGATATCTAAGGAAATTAAACCAATGTAGTTTTTTCCTTTATCGTCTAGTATGTTTCGCCACTTCGTGATTAATTCTAGTAGCAATAGTTCGGTGGATCGGTTCCTGCGAAAACCATACTGTTTCTCGGTTATGAGATTGTTACATTCTATATGTTCTTCTAACTGACTATCGACCACCTTCTCAAGGACTCTACTAAGAGCTGGTGTTATAGAAATAGGCCTATAGTTGTTTATACTAGTGTGCGATCCTCCTTTGAATATGGGAGTGACCACCGCATGTTTCCAAGCGTCAGGAACTATACCAAACTGAAGAGAATGATTTATTACGTCCGTTAGTGGTTCTGATATCCACGGAGCAAGAAGTCGTAATACACGATTATTAATACCATCAATTCCACAGCCTTTTTTAACATCAAGTCCTGTGAGTACTTTAAAAATAGTGTTAGTGGAGACAGGTTTAAATTGAAATCGCAGTGTCCGGGGGGAGTCATTATACATAATTGCCGAGTCATTGAACGTGGTGTTATTGTTGCGCATCCGATTTCCATTTAATTCATTACATATGTTGGTCCCTATATTAGCAAAGTAAGAATTAATGAAATTCACTATTTCCTCCTTATTTGTTATTATTTCATTATTTACTTCTATTGACGGGATATCAGTATTAGGACCAATGTTATTCCTCCTTTACGTAAATGACATCCCAAGGTGGCCTAAAACCGAAATAGCAATGTACGCGGATAATACGATAATCTATTCAGCTTCATTCCTACGCAACCGCGTAACTAAATACATACAGGAACACCTTGACATCCTTAAATCATGGCTTAAGAGATGGAAGATTAAAGTTAACGCGAGTAAATGTGAAGCAATTTAATTCACCAAAAGACGTCGTAATCCGGATAAACAATACTAAACCGCACGAAAATAGATTGGGTCAAACAAGTTAAATATCAATACTTAGGTGTAACTTTAGACCGCACACTAACTTTCGCTAAACATACGCGACTTCAATCAGGCAAGGCGCATGGACGTCTGTTTCAATTTGGGACACTTTTTAAATCAACTGCACTTAACATACAAAGTAAAATCACACTCTACAAAATGCTCGTTCGACCTATTATAACTTATACAGCTCCTTCCTGGGCCTTTGCTGCAGACTGCCATACCAACAGGCGTTAAAAAGTAAAGTATTGGGCCATCAGACTCATACTGGGACTAAATAGATTTATTCCATTTGCAAGGATTCAGAAAGAGTTAGGTTTGCACACAATCAGAGACTACCTTAAAAATCTAACCAAATCATTTTATTCATCCTCCCATGATAACCCAAATAAACTAGTAAGTACACGTGGCACTTACACTCCAAAAACGCCATATAAGTTTAATAGACCTATTCACATCCTAAAGAAAAACCCATATAAAAAGAAAAAGAGGCCTTCTGTTAGAGTTTAGTAATCGATGAATGTACATAGCGAATTAATCAATCATTGGGACAATGCTATAATAGCAGCACGACTATATATAATCAATATTCAAATATCTTGACAAAGCAGTAATGCAGCAACATTTAGAATTAATATTATATGTTAAATACGCAAGGTATCCAAAAAAGTTTTTGCCGTTCTAGAGGAGCAGTGATAAACAGAGTAATACATTGGACGGTACATACCTTTAGGTTTCGAAGTACGCTCCATCAGCATCCAACACTTTTGCCAACGTTCCTGCAGCTGCACAATACCCTGGTGATAAAAGTCGGCGGTCTTCGAGGCAATGAAGTCCGTGAGTGCGTTCCGCAGGTCTCCCTCATTGGTAAAGAATCTCCCACGAGGTGGTTGTCGAGAGAATGAAACAGGTGGTAATCTGTTGGCGCAAGGTCCGGTGAATATGGTGGATGGCACAGTGCCTCCCAGCCGAGTTGCTGAAGGGTCTCACGGGTCCTCTTTGCCATATGTGGCTTGCCAGTGTCGTGGAAGAACAGCACACCCTTGCGATTCACCAATGCTGGTTCCTTCTGCCGCAATGCACGGTGCACCTTTCGCAACTGCTGGAGTAGAGGTCAGCAGTGATGGTCTGACCAGGTGGAAAGAGCTCGTAATGCACCACTTGGCGACAAGTCCACCATACAGAGAGCATGGTACAGAGGTGGACTTGAGGTGTGAGGAACAGGGTCACGTGGTGACAACCAATGTCTGGTATGCTTTGGAGTGTCATAGACGACCCACTTTTCCTCACCAGTGAGCAAGCGATCAAATATGGGTGTGTGGTTGGCTGCCAACAATGTGTGGGGTATCAACTTGCTTAACCTGTATCCCATCCCAGCAGAAACATGGAACCTTTCTGCAAGTTCATCACACGTTAGACCACTGTCCTCCTCGATGGATGCTTTCAGGGCCTCGTCATCCAACACATGTGGTCGTCCACTGCGAGGTTCATCAGCAAGACTCACATCTCCCGAACGGAAATTCTGGAGCCAATGCCTGGCGGAGCGTTCGTTCACGTCATTCTCACCAAATGCCTGGCATATGCGGCAGCTGACAGGCCCACTTTAAAGTCATAACAAACACACGCGAACAAGTTGCTTCTATACCTCCATTTCTCTTTTACAATGGACGAGCTATGACTGCTGTGTGTGAGCACTGTGCCTGTATTACTGAATATCGATGGTCAGACTCCCGATCGCTTAGCAGCCACGTGCGCCATTTCGTTTCCTCTCTGTGAGCGCATGATTAATGGGTCGTCAAAAACGGCAAAAACGTTTTTGGTTACCTTGTATATATATTCGACAACGCAGCCTCTACCGAATAATTATCAATCACCATCATCATACTAACTAACAACCCTCATCACCATAATCATACTTGACTCAGATTACTAAACAATATTAGATGTTCTTAATAGTATTTTATTCCAGGCAACGTGGCATCGAGCGCGTACGTAAACATGTAAAACCCTTACTAAATGACTCACCTAGTAGTGAATAGTAGCTTACTCCTAACACCGTAGTTTTAGAACCTTATACCAAATCATACCTACTAACAGTCTCCGCCAGCGGGTTTTCTCAACCCTTCCAGTTTTGTGGAGTTAGTACCTGCTGTACTAACAGGTTTTTAATATTACCGACCTAAGGTTTTTTTTTTTACCGGCATCACCGGCTTTTTCCCTTTTATCAAAAACAAATATTTTTCGCGCTTTCCTATCTTCTTTTTTCGCCTTCTTTCTCTATCTCCGATGTAGTGGTAAATGTTTTAGGTTAGAAACCTCTAGTATACCTCATTCCTTTGCTTTAAAGGTAGTTCCTACTTAACAACATGCGGAGGATCACGGTATCATGGTGGTGATCCACACACTGGGGTGTTCCTTGGAGGGGCCCGACTATCTTAGTGTGTCTGTTTTAGCAAGTCAAGATTTTAAATACAGTCTCAAACTAGTTATCACACCTATCATAAGCAGCAGACGGTACCGTGTCAGGCTTTGGAACTTTTTGTACTTTGGGCAGCACTTTGCACAATAAAAGGACTGGGCTACAATACATGATATACGTGGATATGTACTCGAAGCTACGGTACAGTGAAGGAATTTATTATTTTATCCCTTTGTTGTTCAAGGAACAATCTACAGTAAATGGAATGAATGATTTGCACTGGAACAATCGTCGTTCACAATTGGCTATTTACAACTGGTGCAATTTCACCTTCAGCAATAATGTTTTGTCTTGTCATATGAAGCAAATGCGAGCTGCTTTTTCTTTGACTTTTATACATTTTTAAATTGTTTGCTCTGTAAAAATAGACGTTCGATACATTTTATTATAAATGGTACTTATGATATACGATATGTACTTGTATTTTCGATTTCGTCTTTTGAAGTAAATGTGTTACCACTTTTGTATCCATTGTTTCTGTAAATGATAGGAAGGAGAGAAAATACCTCTTTACACGAATGCATGAAACTAATAGATCCAAATTCATCGGGGGAGGGGAGGACGATATTCTTGAATTTGTTTATGAAACCTTTAAATAATTTTTTAATCTTCTTTGTGTACGTTTTATAATCCAAATATCGAATAGGAGAAGGAGGCATTACCACCACAATCGTTGAAGCTCGCGAGCGAATATCCTGGTAATTGGGAAGCAAAGCAAGATTCGCAATACCTCTGGCAACCTTGTGTGGGTTCCAGGGTTGCATGAGGGATATGTCCCTCCAATGTTGCCCGCTTTGTGATATCGCTTCCAAATAAATGTCATTGCATTTTTAGACCTTGAAAGTCTTCCTGGTTATTTTCGTGACTTTTGTCTGAGGGCATTTTCTGTATAAATAGCGACTTTAAATTTTCCATTCTTTCGGCGTCTCGTGTGGTAACACTGCTAATCGCAATGAACTTTAATTTTGGCATTTTGTTGGAACCACTTCATATTTTCATTTCGTGTACATTTTTTATCTAATATGATCCATTCCTTCTTTTTCCAACTTTGACCCTTTATATCTCCTGAAGTTGGCGACACTGACCATTGTTTATCATTTGACGTATTTTCCTCCGAAGCTTTATGTACAATTGAGAGTTTTCGTAGTGCCCTTTGAAAAAAAAAGTGCGTTGGAGCGGCAACACTGCTTATGTGACACTATTGTCATGTGCTTGGTCAAGTGTCCTCCTCCCGTATGTATTAGGTTACCTGCGCACATTTTTTTTTATTTTCTGCTCCTTTTTCAAGTTATTTTGGGCTATCATTCGTAATGTCTCACCCGGTACGTATATCACGAAGAACGGTAGTTCTTCGAGTGACGCTAAGCAACGAGTCTGTTAGCAGCACTCACATATATACAGCTATTTTCGGATCTAGCAAACTCTAAGCCCGATTTTGATGCTTGAAGTTGCATTTGAAAGCCCTTTGCCATACTAATACATAGAAAAAAATGGATCGGTAGGGCCTCCCTGGGACCCCCTAGGGCGGTAAAAAAAACAACAGAATTTCACATTTCTGGTAATAGCACTTACCACAGACCATATAGGCGGCCGAAGCTTGCGGAATCATAATCTACGTTTCAATACCTTTCAAACGGTGTATTACACGTCGAAATCGGTGAACGGGTTCAAAATGTATGACCTTTTTAGCCCAATTACAGAATTTTCACAAATGATAGAAAAGGGCCTCCGTCATTCTGTCTGTTTTTGGTTTAGCGCAAAGTGGTTGGTACCGGGGGTTTTGGGGGTCAATTGCGGGCCCCAACAAATTAGAGTAATTTGAGCTTATTTTGTTGATAGGAGTTACCGTTTTCGAGATACGACCCAAAATTGACCTTTTGTATGAAGACTATGAACTTTTTTTTTAATAGACAGCCTTACAAAATAAGTGATATCAGTATAAAAAAAAACCTTCGGGGTAAAGGAAAGACAAGAGTGACACAAGAATTCTACTTACAAAAGAAGTGATATCCATTTTGCGAGTTACTTTCTTTGTGTCAATATGGCGGAATGATAAAAAAAATCTCCTAATTTTATTACAAAGGAAACACTTCCGTCATATTGACACAAAGAAAGTAACTCGCAAAATGGATATCACTTCTTTTGTAAGGAGAATTCTTGCGTCACTCTTGTCTTTACCCCGAAGGGGTTTTTATACTTATATATATATATACAAAGCAGTAAACGATGTATGCCAACAAATTCTGGTTTGCATGTCCGTAATCAATTTAATTCGACTAGAAGTAACACCAGTAATTGCGATCAGAGAATGAGAACTATTACCAACGAAATAAAGTACCCCAGCTGTAAATGCAAAAATGAAATAATAATTGATATGAGAAACTACCGACGAAAATAGCCAAATAAAATTCGGTTTTAAGTACTCAAATAGTGAGAAATCGAGTTCAAAAATGTGATTAAAACAATTCAAAAGTGCGTTTTTTTTTTTCATAGTCGACATATGAACATTTAACATAAGCACACTCGGAATAGAATTGGAATTTGCATTTATTTTAAAGCCGAATTGATGATGATGGAATGAACTGGTGGAATGAAGAAAGTAGGAAGAAACGGGAGCACCCCGAGAAAACACACGCACAGTGTTTTCCCATCCAAAATCGAAACAAAATTGCACTGAATTAATATATCTATTAAGCCTCTCAGAGACATGTCGCTAATGCAAGAAGAATGTTGAATCATGTTTTTATAACGAGGGGCGCAGAATTAATTGTACACAAGGGACTAAATTTAAAGTAGATTGTCTCGCTTGTTGATGTTTAAAGTTAATGCTTCAGTCACCATGGCGTCATTAATATGGTGAAAGAAATTTAAACCAGTTGGTTGTATTAGTCCTGCAGTTTTAGGCGAAATGTGAATTAATGTGTTACCTTCCTTGTTTGTAACACCATCCAAAATATCATTTATGTCCTTTCCAACTGTGCAGAAGATGAACAGCTCTATTTTGAGTGTAAGACCAATTGATTTAAATTACCTTTCTTCACCACATCAATGACGCCACTGTGATTGAAGAATTAGCTTTGGACATCAACAAGCTAGAAAATTAACTTAAAATGCAAAAAATTAACTTAAAACTTTGTGCAAAATTGTACAATCAATTTTGAATACACCTCGTTACGGAAACAAGATTCGACACACTTTTCGAACTGGCAGTTTTATCGACTCAGTCTAATTTTATTTAGAGTTTATTGAGTCCATATATCGACTGCGAAAACGACATTTCCGAACCCCCCTGTTCACACGAAGCCACCGTAGTCACGCCACCACGTCGTCTCATAGTTTCAAAAGAAGCCGTTCACACGAGACGCGACTTGCCGAGCCACCAGACGCATATTTACTTTTGACAATTTTGTACTAAAATTAATACCGAAGTAGAAAACTCTCACACTTCGACACGGAAAACTTCACAGCCGAAGTTCAGTCAAGAATTGCAACATGGGACATGACTACTGAAGAATAAAACAAAGAATGAAAAAAAAAAAAGATATGTTGGGAGGAGCTTGTGAACATTTCTATAAAAAAAAGTGCCTCTCTTACAGAAGAATTTTTTTTTTAAGTGTTACATTTGTAGATATAGTAAACATTGAATTAGTAGAATTTATCTATGGGTCTTGGGCATCTCAGGCTCAGGCCGAGATAAGGAAGGAAGGTATCGGCCTGGACCTACGTTGAAGGTAGCATCCCGGTATTTGCCTGGTGTGACTAAGAAAAAACTCAGTCAGGATAGTTGGCCGCTGGGATTTAACCCACTATCTCCCGAATGTGAGCCAATGCTCTACCACTGAGCTCCGGCCGCTCGGTGGAAAAACATCTGTCAGGATGGGAGACTGCTTGGATACGGCTGGGATTGTTGATTCTTCATCTATAATAATAACGATTTCTGTATTTAAGAGAGTTTTGTATCTCTGTCTATCATCACTTTTGAGCAGAGGTTATATGAATTTCTAGACTAATTTATTCATTTTGAAAACATGAAAACCTTTTATCAGTTTTCTGTCTGTGTCTGACTGTCGGTCTGTCTGGTAATGTATTCCCCTATAAACTTTTGCACCCGAGAAAAGAAAAGAACACAGTAGCTGCTTCTTCCAATTCCATTTTCGAAACTGCTAACAAGACTGGTGGTGGAGTGGGCGTAACTGAGTTTTAGTCACATTTTCGGCTCGATTTTCACTGTTGTAGTTTCTCATTATATAGATTATTATTAGATTTTGCATTCACAGTCGGAGTACTTTACTTTTAAGAACTTGGTAGCATATTTTTCTACTTTACATGGACTAAGAATAGCACGAATCTTAAACGGAATATCTACTCTCAGATTCATACACAATGGCCGACTGGTGCACTTTCTAAGTTCTGCAAGATGCACAATATGGTAACACCAAACAATATTCGATACAGATTTAAAACTAATGTTCTATCTGTTGATATATTAGGATATACAGTGCATCCCAAAAGTTACGCTGCCCGCACTTTAATAGTACGTAACTATTAAACTAAACTACATAGACGCATAGTTCTTAAGCTGAAATATAGTCCTGTACATTGGGAATTTTTTAAGAAATGTTGCCAGAGTCGGAGAATCGTTTCTTTACAAATTGTGTATATTTCGGCACAACACCCATTTGTTTAACTGGCTGCAACATTTTTTAGTCAGCATGGTTGCTCATCGAACATCACAAAGGAAATCGAAATCCGAAAGTTTACAAGCTTTGTACAGGGATATTATGGTGTATTCCCAAGTGTAGGTTTTCTCAATATTAGAATGGACTCTGGCAGCTCTATTGGCGGCAAGTGACATTGGGGGATATGTTTAACCTTTGTCACTATCACTATGCCATTTTCAACGAAAAAGAACCAATTAAAAAAAAAAAAAAAAAAAAAAACACTGGACTACATCCCCAAACCCTGAAATTTCAAGTGCGATTGATTTTCTATTTTTCCCAGAGTTGCCGGGTATAATGAAGTTGTTACATTTTTCTGGACGTTTTCGACCTGGTTATATTTGGTCAGAAATGGGCTAGTGAGATTGAACATATTCCCCAATGTCACTCCGCGCCATAAGTGTTGCCAGAGTCCATTTTAATATTGTAAAAACTTACATTTTCGGAATGAACTACCATGTAGGCTCTCTAGTGACACCCAGAAATGTTGCAACCAATTAAATAAATGGGTTTTGTGCTGAAATATACACAGCAGGAAAAAAAAATCTCCGACTCTGACAACATTTTTTACAACCATGCTCGAATGATGACCGATTTTTAGTTTGTTAATATCTTAAAAAGTTCTCAATATACAGGCCTATATTTCACATAAGAACCATGTCCCTATGTGTTTTAGTTTAATAGTCACGTACTGTGAAAGTGCGGGTTGCGTAACTTTTGGAACACTCGGTATTAGTTCGGTATGCAAATTTCAATCTCGAATATTTTTTCCATCGGCCATTTTCTATGAATCTGAGTGTTTGATATGGTCGTATCCTTTTACCTATGCATTGTTCTTACCTTTCTTAAACCACTTGCAGACGTCGACAATACTTCGCTTTCGAAAGCTCGAAGATACGTAAATGCAAAGAGGCCAACATTACAAACGCATATAATAACACTATATTTTAAACCACCCTAGCAATCACTTCAGAGAAAAGACATAACACCTAAAAAATATACCCAGCATCAGATTTCAATCCTGGAATTTCGAAATGAATAACTATCACGCCTATCTGACTATTTCATGACTTTAAACCTTTATAATTGAAGTACATTCAACTTCATCATGAAAGCCGAAAGCACAGTAGATTTACTGTAAGTGTAATGCCGATTCATGTTAATATACGTGATAGTAAAGAGCAGGTAAAAACTTGGAACACGTCATTTCAGTCAAAACAACTGTCTTAACTGATGTAATAATTCATCACTTCCTGAATTTAAAGCTTTTGTTTCTTACGTTACGACTATTTTCTTTTCGCCTCACAACATTCACCAATGTCACTGAAATGGTTAATAAATAAAATAGGTTTTTGATGTTCCAAAAATTAACTTTTAATATGTCACTTAGAAACGTAAAGCAATGAATATTAAGTCTACATTTACAAATCAAAGTTATCTCTGTCCCTAACAAGCACCACTCCAAGTCTGAATGTCTAAGTTACAACTTTAACAAGGGAATATTCTTTCCCCTTTATCATTGTTCAGTTTATCAACTTGTTGTCTCAGCTGTTTCAACAAAGAATGGAGCGGAAATGTTCTCACTGGCATTCAAGATCGGTTTGTCCTTTATATTTTACCTGCTTCAATGAAAAATAGCAAGAAAATACATTTGCTTTTAAACAAGGCTACAAACTTCCAACAGTTTACGAACGTATTCTAACACTGCCATTGATTTACTGCACTGCAAACTAAAAATATAGAATCGTACACCCTGTCGCATATATATGTGAAAAACAATTATTTACTTTTCTTTCACTGGAGTGGGGGAGACGAGATAACAAGCAGCACTTTTATTTCAGTGTTCCTTCAATTTTCATGACAACTCATCGTCTTTACGTGCCACGTACGTCAAGATTCTACAACACTTAACCACCACAGTCGAAGTAGGGGATAACAATGTCAGATGTGTGAATTGCCACTCACATTTAGTCAAGTTCTGAACACATCAAAACGAAGTCGTGTACGGAGGAAAATACTGGTCATTCGCATTTACAAAATATGAACATTACATTCTACTCGTGTCCACTTTCCTGGCTACCCTGATTCGTCGCAGCCTGGGCTAAAAATACCGGAGTTGGTCCACCGGACTGACTCGCCACCTGAAAAATAAAACGAAACATTTTTTTTAAAAATTGCTTCTTGAGAATCTCAAATTACTTTCTACTCTGAATCACCATCACTTTCAGAAATTTCGACGCAAATTAGAGAAACGAGGATGCAAAGTGTATCTTGCTCTGTGAGTACTACGAAACGCACTTGATTGGGATGCCTACATAACATTAAATAATTGCATCGATTATAATAAACATTTCAACTAAGTTTGTTTTTGACTGGATATAAAATGGACCTGTAGTCCTTACATGTACCTGAACTAATCCAGAACAAAACGGTTTAAGAAAGCAAAAAGAGAGGCGCTATATTTAGATTCGTGTATACATGTGCTTTTGTGATTAATATTTCTGTATATTTCATTACAGATAAATTAATTAATAGGTTGGAAAGAAAACACAATAAAACACAATGTGGTCCGGTGGAGAGAAAGCTCATTTGGCATTATTGCTTTCTGAATACTGGGAACATACCACCGCGTAAGACTACTCAGAACATCATATCGTGTAAGGAAAGAAGCTGCATGACGCACCAATTATTATTGGCTCTGACGTTTTAATAAAGATAAGCAACATAGTGAAAGGTAGTTCGATTTCAGTGCGTGCAAACTGAATATGTTCTTGCACATAGATCCATGAGAATAACTTTGGGACGTGGTTCAGTAATGGAATGTTAATATGCGGTGCTGAACCCCTTGAACGTCACAAGAGTATAACCTACTCAAGGATAATCTGTAGTGATCGACAATCTGTGTGTATTCTTGCCAAACAATGCCAATGAGCCCTTCCTGAAGAACGCTATGACTGGTGACGGGAAGTAAGTATTCTATGCCGACGTTAAGTAACGACCGGAATTGGATTCTTCAAGGAAATCAACCACACCCAGCGCGAAGCTCATCTAAAATCTTAGAAGACGGTGGTGTTAGCAAGAATGGGTTAAAAAAGATCACTCATTTGAACTTTCGGACAAGAATGAAATCAACATATTGTAGAAAATACAATTACAACATATCAATAAGCTGCAGAAAAAATAAATATATACACTCAAGTTCGTTCTTCTCCAGCATGACAATACACATCTACTACACATTGCTTACATTATTAAGATTGTTGAAAGACGCAAGGTTCTACCCCATTTGCTTCTGTTTAGCTACTACGCTTTCTGAAAAATAAGATGAATATTGCTTCCTGCAAATGACAACACAAAAGTGACACACTGATATTTCACTTCATACCACAAACCAAAACCAGATGCCTTCTTTAATGATAAGGAACTACAAGGCATCTGAGAATAGGTAAGAGTTTATTGTAAATGAAGGGCGAGTACATAATTTTATATATATATATATATATATATATATATATATATAAGGTGGTAAAAAAGGTATAGAATATCAAGGCAGGCGTACACAAACTTCAGAAACACAACAGAAAAGCGGCAACCTATCCCAAAAGCGTTTCCACATGGTAGGCAAAATATGGACTTGTGCTAAGGGATGCCATGTTGCCAACTGACAAGGTAGGTTGGTGAACTGTTCAGATGATATCGAGATGATGAATATGCCAAATGATAGGACATAGCATGCTTACTTTAACAGATAAATTATCAGCTGCCACACTTTGTGTTAACCTCGTAATAAATATGCAAAATACTGTACAGGGTGGGGCCATAAATCTTGTTAGGACAGTCGAATAAAATAAAAAAATACGTGACAGACAGGAATAAAATGACCCTGAACATGTTATAGCCGAAAGGGAAAATGGCACGGACCATACCGCGTTGCCGGCGGCCATCTTGAAATCCGACATCTGGGGTTCAACTTGATAATTTTAAATAGGAAGGGATGTGTATGATGTATCAACTAGCACTAAACTATTTATTTCCTGATGTATTTCCTCAGGAACTCAGAACTGTGGTTGGTTTTTGTTCATGTCTAACGGTTTGTGAGATTTGTAATGGTTTTTCCGTTATTGTTCGTTTCAGGTTCACTAATTGAAGATGGTTCTCACGAAAGCTAAACACATAGAGGTTGTTCTGATGTAGGATGAACGAGGTGTGCGCCATCGCAGATGATTTCAACCATCGCCATCCTGAAAGGAATAATATCTCACCCAACAAAGTTGCTACCCTCCTATCCAAATGTCTCAGGGATACAGAAGCTGTTGAAGACAGGTTACGGACGGGTAGAGCTAAAACGGTTATGAACGAAGCAACAACAACAGTAGTGGCGTAAGTCGTACATCTATAAGAACAATGGAAAAACAAACAAGTGGTACTCGTACAAAATTGCAGCATCTGACTGAAGACGACCCTGATCGCCGGTCATAAGTTTCATGGTGAGCCAATCAACCAATTTAAGGAACACCGGGGTTCGAATTCGCACACCAGATACGTTTAGCAGACGAAACCAATATTAAGGTGAATGGCGAAGTTAACAAGCAAAAAACACCGACATTTGTACTGAATTTTATTTATGGCCTTTAGGCATCCCAGGCTCAGGCCACCGATATTGGTTTGATGCTAATCCACATTGGATTGATCCCATCACGATGGTACGTTCACAGAAGATAATGGGATGGGATGGGATTTGGGGAACGCGAATTGTGGGACCCTTCTTCAATGAGAGGACTCGAACAGCAGATGGTTATCTCCAATTACTGCAGGCGGATGTGCTTCCATCGCTGCTATCAAAAGGCGGTAGTTTTCCCACATGCTTCCAACAGGACGGGGCTCCGACTCATTATGGAACACGTGTGCGGTCTTTTACCTGGATCAACAATTTCCCGGGAAACGGATCTGACACAGATGACTTGTCGAGTGGCCACCACGATCGCCTAATTTGTAGCCTCGAGATTTTTATCGAAGGGGTCACGTGAAGGCGATGGTTTAATCAGTCAAGAGAGGTGATAAGGGATATTGAGCACCATACGAACAGAATCTGTGAAGCCATGGCCTCTATCCAGCTCGATGTCTTATCCAGAGTTCCTGCAGATTGGGAGCACACATTGACATTGTTAATTGAACATTATGAGCAGAGGATGTCATTTGATATATCACATGGTCATGTTGCCATTTGAAATTTCAAAGTTGAATCCAGGATGATGGATTTCAAGATGGCCGTCGGATATAGCATGCATTTTTGAAACGTTAAAAAAATCGATACATATTTTTTTTTAATAAACATTGCAGAAATTTAAAAAAATCAGAGTACTTTATGTGTTTACGCTAAACTGGAACAGTTCCATTTGCATCGCCGCATGAATACAGCGACGTAACTTCAACGACGCTCGCTAGATGAGGTTAAGTTTACAGCACCGGAAGTCAAGTTGTACTAAGAATGATCTTTGGGATATGGTGATTCTTTTGTTATGTGACTGTTAAGAAATAATAATGTGAAGAATTCTATGTATGTGAATTTCTCAACGCATCATGTCAAAGCGAATTGGAAAGCTACAATTTCTTTTTGACACTTTAAGTTAATGAGCATTTTAAATGACATCAGCACGATTAGACTCCTAAAGTTAGATGGATGCAGTGCTAATTTGTTAACAGCATTGAATTAAAAAAACAAATAACTATATTTTTTATACAGCTAGACTTGAAATAGTATCCGTACGACCGCTGAAAAACTTCTTCGAAGAAAAATAGTCTTGAGCCCTGAATCTGTTGCTGCGAGTAGTTGGCTGTACCCTATCAGCGCAGGTCAAGTCACCGGATCGGAGCATGTCAACTGCAGGGTTCTAGTCAAGAGGAAGGTTACAACACGTCATGGTCAGTTGAGGGAGATTAGATTAACGCTTAGATTTACTTGGGAACCATATTCATTCAGGAACTGCAAATTTTTCAGTCGGAAGCTGTAACTTATATACAAGTGGTATTTAGCGAAGGATATTTACTTGATTCTCCATCTCGAATCGATGAACTGATGTTCTCTCTAAATAGTGCAGTATGGGAATTCGCACTCAGTAATCATTCCAGGGTTTCATTTTTGAACGAAGGTGTGTTTCAAGAAACCATATATATAAGAACTTTCGTATAAAAAGGATATGTTTTATCACTTATCTCGAGAACACGTCTCGTATATAAACTTTTCTTTTCAATTACCTAAAGACACTTATCTTCATGCTACGAAGTCATATCAGTGGGACTCGTTAACGTTAAACGAATTTCTTAATAGTTTATTTAGTCAAATAACTAGTTGAAGAGTGTCACTTCGTAATATTTGATTCCTGATCGTTATAAAGAGATAGAAAGGATATTTGTCATTTTTCCATTTTAAGATACAAAAGGCGTTAATATTTCAAGTCGAGTGAACACACAACAGACAGTGTTATCTGTATCTGAAGAAATCATTTCGAGCTTAAAAACTGAAACAGTCATTGATAAAAGAGAAACGTTGAATCCTCTTATTATTCATTTATCAATATGTTACGCAAGAAACATTTTTATGTATATCAGAAGCAGGAGAATACGATACCTGCAATTGGCATAATCTATGCGCAAATAAACGGAAGCTCTCTGATAATCATTCAAATAAATACATTGAATTTTCAACGAGCAAAAAGAAATTTCTTTTGCAAAGATAAAAGCATTTTGCTCCTATCGAACTAGTGATTGGGGAACTACAGTCACACGAATCGAACGATTCACATGAGAATTCACACTTATCTAGAACCATTAATCATCGTGTGTTAATGTACATCATATATAAAATCTTAATTCACATGAGAATTCATTACAGTCGTGAATATCATCGTTTTAGTAAAATTGATTGTGATTTAAACGCAAGTATCAAGAATACTGGTTATTCATGAATACAAACATTGAAACAAAGACTAGAAATATAGTCGTCATATTCGAAATATAGTCAAGTCATATTTTAAGTGCTATGGTGATAATCCTGAAACTTTCGCATTCATTTCCAATATAATCTTCATTTCAAGTTGTGTACTCCTTGTCGTATGCCACAACGAAGATTTCTATCAATAAAGAAGCTACTGTGTGATAATCTTCGGAAGATATATGAACCTTAGTTTTTTTTTATTTCAAAAGCAATCTTTTTATTGTATCCTAAAAACACATTAAGCTTATAACTAGGCTAAATAATTGCTATACCTCCTAATTACCAAATCTCCATTTGCTTTTATCCTTATAGAAAACCGTTATCTATTGTCATAATAACCTTGGTTTATTACACGGAAACGCGGTATGGTCCGCAACATTTCCCCTTCGCCTATAACATGTTCAGGGATATTTCATTCCTGTCTGTCTCGTATTTCTTATTTTATTCGGCTGTCCTAACAAGACTTATGGCCCCACTCTGTACAGTATTTTGCATATTTATTACGAGACTAACACAAAGTTGTGGCAGCTGAAATTTTATCTGTTAAGGTAAACATGCTATGTCCTATCATTGGCATATTCATTATCTCGATATCGACTGAACAATACACCAACCTCCCTTGTGACGAGTAAATATATATATATATATATAT
>JAGDQP010008308.1:37608-63528 GCA_022664845.1 Lepisma saccharinum | reverse complement strand
TGTGATCGCCACTGTCTTTTATTCACAGCAGCTCCCCAATTGTCCTCACGATGCTGGGTCAACACCGAAATGGAAAGGACTAATGAATATGAACTTTCACTATGTCTGGGATTCATAGATTTTGAAAATGCTTTCGATTCGGTCTCCTTGGCAGCAGTACTTAAATCACTTGAACATCAAGGCATCGAAAATGCATACATCAAGTCACTGCGAAACATTTACTTGACTGCTACATCTGTTATTAGACTACATCAAGAAAGTGACAGATTCAATTTCTACAAAAATTTTTCAGCTGTCCTGGAGAGAATGTGCCAAAATTTGAACTGGGATGAAGTTGGAATAAAGATCAATGGCGAATATCATTATCACCTACGGTTCGCTGATGATATAGTCCTGTTTGTTTCAAGTGAAAAAGAACTACAAACCAGAATGGAAGAGCTGTGTAATGAGAGTTCGAAAATAGGCCTTAAAATAAATTTAAGTAAAACAAGAGTAATGTACAATCAATATGCTGCAAAGAAGGAAATTAAGATTAGCGGAGAGACAATAGGCATAGTTGATGAGTATGTTTACCTAGGCTAGCTCAAAACATCGAATGCCAAGTTAACTGATGAAATAAATAGAAGATGTAAAATAGCGTGGAGTTCGTTTGGAAGACTACACTTTATTTTCAAAAGCAAACTACCAATGTGTCTGAAGCGTAAAGTTTATAATCAATGTGTCTTACCTGTAATGATGTACGGCTGTAAAACTTGGACATTGAATGCGCAAAAGACTCAAAGACTAAGAGTCACACAAAGAGCAATTGAGAGATTCATGCTAGGAATAACTAGGAGGGACAGGGAAACAAATTAATTGATTCGCATGCAAGCGAAGGTAGAAGATATATTCAAGATTGCGAAGAAGATGAAGTGGAGATGGGGCGGTCACATAGCTAGAAGAACAGATATAAGATAGACGACAAATATACTACTACGTTGGATTGCTAGAAAAACGAGACGACGTCCAAATTCTAAATGGGTAGATAAAATCAAGCGTTTTTCAGGAGCTACATGGATGAGCATAGCATCAGACCGAGATACGTGGAAAGAAAAGGGTAGGTCTTCATCCAGTAGTGGATAGAAAATGGCTGAATATTATATATATATATATATATATATAGTTATAGATAGATAGATAGAGAGAGAGAGAGAGAAAGAAAGAGCTGTTCATAATTTGTGTATCCGTTGAAAGCCTGATTTTACCTTTAATTTCGTTTCTATACTTTTATAAATTTTACCTGTTATATCTTTGAATTCTCTTCACTTCAATATATATATATCAAACTAGAAATAGATTTTTTAAAGAATTTATATTATACACACTATATACATTTTCTGGAGTTCTGTTATTCGCTTGATTTATCCGATACGAGAATTTCGTAGCCCATAAAAGATCCTTTCTAAACCCACTGATAGGTCGCGACCCATACGTTGAGAATACTGGTCTAATCTTTTGCTTCACGCAAATTGTTATAAGTAGAAGAGAAGGTCCAAATATGGGCTATGGTCCAAATACGGGCTAGTAGACGTTTTAGACTTGTAAATGCTTATGTAGTACTGCTGACTGGTGACAAAAATGTGTAACAGTTCTCCAAGGACGAAGGTGGTGACGGAATTCAGTTAGCGACAAAGAGTTGGATGTGGTTTATTTATTTGTATCTTGACCTGTTTTCAACAGTAGGAAAGTTTTATCAGGCATTTCTATTTCAGCTTTTAAAACAATAAAATCAAGTATGAAATGTTTTATAAGGTACGTTGTATTCCTCAGAGGCAGCACTCGTAGTCAGTGTAAAACAAAGAATAAATAATGTTGCGTATTGACTTCTGTTGCGTCACGAAGAAACCCCTATGAACGGCTGCCTACATCTTCATCTTAAGTGTTTCCTTCTCTTAGAACACAATACTTGGAATTTCAAACCTAGTAAGTCCTTTTCATATTTCAGCAGTTCCTGCCATAAAGAAAAAAGTCAGCAATCGACTTAGAAAGCGAGGACGTGTTACTCTTATAACGGATAATCCATACTAAGAAACAATTATGATTTCCTTGGAAAGCAGGAATCTAGCAAATGCAGGAAGACATTATATTTTAGTTAAGTTGAGCAAAAAGCTAAACAATTAGGAAAATGGAATATACATAAAGGAAAAGAAAACAATGAACTTTAGAATTCACAAGACAAGAATCAGATTCAGAAGAATCCAGGATGATGTTTCCTGATCTAGATGCTTGTGATGATGAAGATAGTTACTTTGATACGCCAGCTGCACAAGAAAAGCCAGATTATGAAGATACGAATTGTATAATCTGCGACAGGATATTCTCTGAACATACAGGGAGGACGGGAGGTTATGTGTAGTATGTGTTCGAGGTGAAGGTGCAGTTGTAAATATACATTTATCATCACCCTTGAACATTATTTTGTACTGTTAAAATGTCTTCTTAATTAGTTAAAGTTACTTTAAAGGGTAGCCCATATTTTGAGCAGTGTTTCAAAAGTCAAGATTATGACATCTCTGTAAAATATGTGATAGTCATGGGTTTCTAATCTAAATTTGCAACTACATTACAAAGTAAACATATCTCAGACATATTTGCAGTTGTTGTTTAGTACATTCCTTGGAACATTTTGGAGATATTCGAAAAATAAAAGTGGTAGTCAGTATTTGGACCTTCTCCTCTACAAATAAGACAATAAAAATTATTATCTAAGTGCTTCTTAGAAAATTAACTGAATGTAGGTACTTATCATACACTGAAGTGTCAAAAGTCATGGGATACCTAACTAATAACGTGTGAAACCCCCTCTAGCACGGTGAAGTGCAGCGACAGTCAGGGACGCGACAAGTCCCTGGTAGTCTGCTGGAGGGATGTGCAGCCATGCTATCTTGATTGCCGTCCACAACTTGGTAGTTGTTGCAGTGGAGGTGGTTGTTGCAGAACTCTATACGTTGCCAGTCCTCTAAGGCCTAACCCACGTGTTCCCGAGCCCATGTGAGTCGCCGCCGCCGATGGACAGCGATTAGTTGCGGCATATGTGTCGGTCTTCGGCTGCTATACTCCATGGAGACTAAATTGCGCTGCACTGACCTCTGAGACAAGTTCCAAGGACGTCCTGCATTGTTTCTTGCTGTCAGATCACGCACGCATTATTGCTTGTCTGTTTGCCCGGACGAGTCTGCCCAGACGCCGCCGGTCGTGACCATTCATCACCCGTGGGTGGCCACTGCTTTGTCCTTGATGGTCCGTAATGCCTCCAATACGGTACTTATGGACCACCCTTGACACTGTAGAGCAAATAAAGTTCATATCCGAACGACTTCCGAAATCACACGCCTCATTTGTCTAGCACAAACTATCATCCCGCGCTCAAATGCTCATAATTCCCGTCGGGTTGCCATCACCACGGTACACGACGTTTCACAGCACTCACAGAAGTCCAACTGACTACACTGCAACTGCTTCACGTCATTAGACCGGTTTTCCGCTATGTTACCGCGCCATCAACTAGTTCTCTCCCACTATCCTTTGGCACTTCAGTGTACAGATGCTTATCAGAATAATGGAAACACCTGAACGAAAGTGCAACTTACCAGATTAATATGGTGTCGGGCCATCTTTCGCCTTCAGAACAGCCTTGATGCGACGTGGGATGGAGGCATAGAGGTCGTGAATGGTAGCAAGTGGAATATTACACCATTCCTCGTGCAGGGCATCGGCCAGTTCTGTGAGGTAGGATGGAGGTGGAAATCGTCGCCGGAGTCGTGTTTCCAAGATGGACCACAGATGTTCAATTATGTTGAGATCTGGGGATTGGGCGGGCCAGGGGAGGTGTTGAACTTCATCCCGATGTTCCTCAAACCACGCTGCAACAACTCCAGCTGTGTGAATGGGTGCATTATCATCCTGGAATATGGCGTCATTGTCCGGGAACAACATCCGGACCATAGGATGCAAGTGGTCTCCTAAAATTGCGACATAATCGTTGGCAGTGATGCGTCCGCGAAGTGTGACCACAGGACCCAATGAAAACCATGATATTGCGGCCCACAGCATCACCGTGCCGCCGCCATGTTTCACAGTTGGGCGGAGACACTGCAGATCATACGCTTCTTTGGGCGTTCTCCACACATAAACACGGCCCGTGGTTTGGAATAGGGTGAATGGTGACTCATCCGACCATACCACACGTTTCCAGTCGTCAACGGTCCAAGTTGCATGGTCGCGGCACCATTTGCGGCGTGCTAAAGCGTTCTGGTCCCTGATGAGAGGTTTGGCCCGTGCAACACGACCCCGTAAGTTCATGTCATGTAATTCGCGGCGGACTGTGATTGTCGAAACAGGTTGGGGGAGGTGCTGATTGAGTTCCTCCGTCACTTGCGCCGCAGTGGCACGACGGTTAAGCGTGACAATGCGCTTTAATACCCGGCGTGCCCTGTCACTGATGCTTTTCTTCCGCCCACTGTTCCGCTTTCCCGATGTGGTTTTCCCGTGTGTTGTGTAGGCCGTCATCACCTTTGACACTGTCCCTGGCGACACACCTAACACACTAGCCACTGCCGTCACACTCACTCCACATAACCGAGCACCAACAATTTGCCCTCTTTGAAACTCTGAGAGGTCTCCCATTTTACACTAACTCCGTCTGCTGCAGCCACTGCACACTGCTGTTCCACGACGCCTGACGTAGTATGGAGACCGACCTAACACACCATCACCAGCAGTCCGGCGCTGCGGTCGCCACGACACCACTGCCAACCCATACATCTGACGTGTTGCCAACTACAGGTGTTTCCATTATTCTGATAAGCATCTGTACATAACCCGTGTGCATATTGTTTGACTTACCACATTATTAATATTGGAATCTATCTGACCGTTTTTGACTTGTAGTGCAAATATATGTGAATTCTGGATGGCGATCCATTTCCTTGTTTTGTTCTTCTAGATTAGTGTTTCTCAACCTATTTAAATCCGAGGATCAGTAATATGTCTGAAACAATTCTACGGCCCCCTAACTTTTGTGGATCTATTTTTTAAAAACAAAACTACGGGTTTCACTGACATTTGGGGCATACTGTGCGATTTTTAATCTAACACGTAAATCTTAGGGTGCTTTTCATACCTCCGAAAACAGTAAAATAAAGTAGAAGTATTAAAGGGAATTAGCACGTATCCAGAATTTGGTTTTGGGAGGGGTCCAAGGCCTTCCGGGGTCCAAGTTGTGTCTGGGCATGAAATGTATATTAAATATGTATAATTACGCCTGAAGTTATATTATTTTTTCATAAAACTCTGAGTTAGGGGGGGGGGGGGCGGTCCGGACCCCCGGACCAACCCCTCAAATGCGTCCCTGATCATTGAAGACACTTTAACTCACTTTTGAAATTTCAATGTATTTTGTTTGGATACTTTAAATTAACTTAAATCAGAACTAAATTTTTGTCTAACTGAGGACCACCTATCATATCTTTGCGGACCATAGGTTGAGAAACGCTGATCTAGATGTTTCATGGAGAAAGAAGTCTGTCTTCTCATGATTGGTTCTTTTGAGAAAGTTTGCTTCATGAAAAAAATCGCAGGCGTTCGTTCCACATGAAGTACTTTGTAACCTCTCAATCGATTTTCTTTTCTTTGATGGACAATCAATCTATTGTATGATAAAGGAAAGATAGCCAAGTCCCTCCTCAAGAATGTGCGAAATATTTGAGTTCCCTGAGAACAGCGACATCTGCTGCTTAAAGCTGGAAAAGGTTGGAGATAGAAACAATCACAACGAACGGACGTTAGGAACAGAATTGAAGTTATTTGGAATTTCAGTCAATTTTATACATAATAGGGACAGTAAACTAGACTCTCTTGCAATGGTGGAATGTTCAAGTTACGTTTCAAAGAAGAGTAAATGCAACATATACATTTCTTAATTTTTACGTGTTAATACAGAATCGAACACTGAGCACAACCGACTATTATTTCTGACATGTTTTACAGTTCACTGGCATACGGGAAAGGAAGAAGAGTGGTTATGTGGACTAGTGGAGAAACTTGATGCTCATCCCTGGGATAGCCAGGTTCAAATCCCGTTCACGGGAAATTCTTTTACTGACATTTACTGAGAGTTCATCTAAATTACATTTTCTACAAACTTTGAAATCGCAGACAACTAATAAATAGACATTTTGCAGACTCGCAAACCACCGAATAGACAGTCTAGATACAAGAGTCTCATTAATGTATTGTAGTATTCCATCAGCTATAATACATAACAAAATAATGTAATACTCATATTAAGAGACAACTATAGCTTGTTTAACTTCTATTAAAACAATTTTACATAATACAATGTTATACAATTCAACTACAATAACTTATTAATAAAGTTTGAACTGAATGTGATCTGAAAAGACAAAAAGCTGAAGTACTGTACCAAGATGATAAAACTTAAAATAATAAGCCGAGTAAAGGCCGCTTTATACGACAGCATTTATGATACTTTAGACGATACAATTTCTCGTACAATGAATCTTAGCGAAAGCAGTGTGCCAGCGCAAAAAAGAAAAAAGTTATGGATTTATACCATAGCATCTTGTCCTATTGTAGCATTCTTGCTTTCACAGTCTGGCACTACTGCTAATCGTAAGATTCATCGTAGCGTAAATACTGTCGTCTAAAGCGGCCTTTAGTTTCAGAATTTCAGCACCACTTTTTTATCGGGGCAAACATACATTGATAGGTCCACATAGTTCTTTTATTTGAGACACTTTGCGTGCCACTGCATGAGAATTCGCAGACTACAATTTGAGAAACACTACACTAGCAAACGCCGATGTGGTACCTTGAATTACAAAGGCAGGACACAGGAACAGCTCTGCGATTTCTGGATATAGAAATCGATCGGCCAATATTGTGTAATATCAAAACATTGGTATCAAAATATAAAGTTAAAATATCGATATCGAAAGAAATTTCCGTATGTTTGATGTTCTAATTCCAACGATTTTGATATGAACAGGATTTTCCACGCTTTCCTACATGAACGATATGTAATCAGAGAAAATAATAATAAGTGAATCTTGTTATACTGTGCATAATATACAAAAATTCCCGTCCTCCGGTCTACTCACCAGAAGGCAGCACAAATCTAAGATCACGTGATACTGCCGAGAAATCCCATTGGCGGGAAATTATTAATTTTCATTGGCTAAGATATCAATGAAGTTTTTGACCATAATAGTCGTTACGTTTCATAAAACATTTTTAATAAATTTAATATTATTTACGTTCTAAATTGGTTTATAGTCTGTTTTGCTGTTTAGAAATAGACTGCACTTTATCTCATCTTTGCCTTCTAAGCTTATGTTTTATTTTCTCTTGATTTTATATCCACTTTCGTCTGTGCGAGGTAAAAGAGTTCTTCCAAGGTACTTACAAGTTCTTATTCTTCTTCGTTCAGTTACATAGATATATAAAGAATGACGGTTGGTTGGTTAGAAACAAGAATGTTCTAACCATCCTATTAGAACATCCTTGTTTAGAAACTGAAGGCACCAGGACTGGACGCAACTGTCGCTACTATCGAGGTATACGTGAGAATTTCTAGCAATCACGTATTATTTTCTTTGTTGTAATGCCCGATAATCGATCTAATTTCGATTAATTAAAGAGATATCGATGTTTGATATCGAATGCTGGAAATTATGCAGTCCTAACCGCCTTCTTGGTCATCATTTTTCAACGGTAAAAACAAAGTCAGACTACGGTCTGAAGTACTAAGAACAAATCAAGTTTCTAAGATGCATTTCTCTTGTATGAATTGATATAAATCTAGGAAGAAATCTGAAGTAATATTTAACGATGTCACCGTTTTTTTTGACACATGCTTTTACATTCTGAGAAAATCGCAAAGGGATTGGTAAAACCGAGAACAGCAAAGCAAGTTGAAAAAAAAAGTAATGACACAAACAACTTTCCAAAAACCTCAAAGTAGAAATTGTAAATTTCCCTCAAATTTGTAAAAAAGAAACCAACACGAAAATAAATGCAAACATGATTAAACCATGAGTTTGAAAAACGAAAACACATGATTTATACCTTGTTTGAGACGTGGCGTAAACTACGTAAAAGAGAATAAAATTGTTAGAAATGTGTATGAAATTATGAAGGGTCAAACTAATTGGAAAAGTATGAGAGTGACAAGAAAATTGCTTGTCTCTTTTTTGTTACAAAACGGTTTCTCTGATCAATTAAAATGGCTCTTTGAACAGCAGCATTTGTACCTGTCACAGTCAATGCAGAGCTCACAACTACCTCAATGTTCTTACAATCAATGTCTACATTTTTTAAGTGCATGGAATATATCACATGACCTTTGTTAATGTTCTATACCTGCTTTCTGGTAATAAACAATAAATTGTTAACAACAGCATAAAGCATGATGCCGTGAGTGCGTTCTTCTTATCTACTGTCAGTCAGTATTTAAAAAGCTCTCTAAAATTTGGTGGCCAATGAGTTCACCTGAAGAATTTTGTGGTGGTGATTTGGTATCACTAGTGGCCTCATGCAATATGTTTTATTGACATTAAACATAAATTACATGCATCTTACATAATAATACACAATGAACTTAAAAAAGCGGATTGTGAAAAGAGCACGGCGATGCGTTGCGGCGGCGGCGAATGATTCACACATCTGTGACGACGGCGTATGAACCAAGCTGCAATACGTACTACGGAGTGCCGAAAATGCGTAGAAAATACAGAACGGTGGTGAACGGCAGCACTGTCTTGATGCAGGTAAATTTGAGGATTTAAAGCAGAACTGGTGGCCAAAATTGTCCATCAGGTGTGGCTCAATGTAGCCAATTCTTTTGATTGGTGACCGTGCCGGCTAATTTTGCATACTTTTTAAATCCTGCTGTCAGTCATTTGTTGGCAGTTATTTGAGCCCCAAAACAACAAGTAAAGTGAACAAAATCGTCAATTTATTTCAAGTAAGAAGAAATGGAACAATTGGCGTCCCGTTAGCAATTCGCCGGGACAACGGGAAACGCAAGTAAGAAAGGTTTTAACAAGATTGAATCAGTCCGCCTAGTTTACAAGAATCACGATTGCAATAGTCTTAACAAGACAAGAAAGAAAACATAAAAAGGTACTTCTTAAAAAGAAGAAAAGCGTTGACCTACATGGGAATCAATCGGAGGCCCCACGGCACAATAATCGGGCCTCTAATAATCTGATACTGTAGTCACCAGGTTACGGAATCACACGATATCACTGGCTTTTCAAGCGTTATTTATACTTACTTCATCAGATCGGAAAAGACGCCTGAAGTAAAAGGGTGGGAGTTCGCGAAGATTAGCCTACGGCGACATCGAGAGTGCAACGAAACAAAATTGAAATAAATTTCAAGTTTGACCAGCTACCTCGCATAACTTTTCTTTCCTACAAGCTTGAATTAGGTTAGTTAAAACAACTAAGCTACTTGCGTTGTTCCAACAAATTTATTTCATGCATGTTTATTACGTTCAACACAATATCAAGTTTGCTAAGCTAAAAGCAAGTGACTAAGAATCTTGTTTCAAGTTGCGCTGCTGTCTGGGTCTAACCCCGAAAATAATGCCATCTTTTAGTAATGTTGTCAATTACCTGATGAACGGTGATGGCAGAGAAAAGTCAACAAAGCACATTACACAGCTGTAACACAAGATAGAATCAGCAATCCTAGTGTCGAATTCCTGGCTATACTAGGGTGACATTCACTCCCGATTTCTGCAGTTCCTCCGGTTTAAGGCATTTATTCAAGGCTATTTGTCTCCCTGGTTTCAAGAATAAATACCATTCAAAATTTTTTATTGTTTTTATTAGAAAGAAACATTCGAAAACGACTTCTGTCTATTGCTACCAGACATAATCTTCTCAGGATTCTAATTTTGTATTCTCTACTTTTTCGCTAAATCTGTACTCTTTTTGTTATTTCTCTTTTCTAAAATCATTTTAGGGATTATCTAATTGACGTAAACCCTCCAAATTTGAGGAGTATAGATACAAAGTATTAAGAACAGAGTGGTCTTTCATGTAGTGGTGGTGGCAGTGGGGAAAGGTAGCCAAATTTACAGATGTAACAAGGAAGATGTGGTATTATCCCGATTCACTCCAGACTCACTGGAAAAATATGGTCACCTTATTCTATACACATGCTTTTACTTCAGATAAAGTCTTATTTATTTATTTGGGAAACAACAGACTAATTAAAGTCTTCCATTGCATAATGAAATAATTTAAGTTGTACATATAACAAAAAAAAAAGAAAGAAAAAAAGAAACCTTTACAAACCCAATCACATAGAACAAAGCAGCCATCATAATAGTTTCCGCAAGATAGAGAGAAAAAGTGTACAAACCCAATCACACAGACAAAGACATTCACATAATTTTCCCAAGATAAAATTAACATAATAATAATAATAATAATAATAATAATAATTCGTTACATAAAAGGAATAGTTAAATATTAATCATTATGAAGACCCTTAGTAGCCGAGTGGTTAGAGTGACGTTTTACAAACTATGCGTCTGGAAAGTTCCAGCTTCGAACCCTACTGCAGAGACGTGGAAAATTAACAAACGAAGTTAATATATCAACGTGAAAGAAATGAACGAAAACAGCAACTATTTCTCCGTCAAGAGGTCTAATGCTCTCTTTCGGCCAAATGAAAAAAAAAGTGGTTTTGAACCGTTGGGCAAATACAACGTTAAAAATAATCTTTCCAAAATACGTTTGTTCATTAATACTTGTTCAATATAGTGAAGATAAATACTTAAACCGATATGTACTACAATGGTAATAGTAAATTAATAAATCCGATACTGTAAATCAAATTAGATGGTCGTTTACTAGCAATTCTCAAATCAAAGTAATTATTGAAGTGCTAAACTGGAGTAGTACAGAACTTCACATTCGACATTTCATATATACCTACTCAACTTCGACATTTCATATATGCCCAATAACAATATAGAACGTCAAATCTATGCTTACAGATTTGGTTCCTTGCATTAGTATCTCACGTTAATCCCTGCCGGCCGGGTGGTCGAGCGGTCTGCGGCGGTAGGCTATCGACTCAACGGTCCCGGTTTCGAGTCCCGGCAGGGGCATGGGTGTGGATTTTAACACTTAACAGCTAAGGGCAAATCCTAAACTGGCCCATATAGAAATCAAGTTTACAAAAAAAAGTTTTTCAAGTTAATCCGGCATAACCTATGAATATTCAATTACCATTTTAGTTTCTATATCATAGCTACTTGCCAACATGAAATCTATTTGATATTCATAAATCCGTATTTAGAACTTACATTTAATAATCCTTCAAACACGATCAATTTAAATATACCTGATATCAATTCTGCATTGCCTTTATAATCATATGATTTTGAAATGTATGTAATCTTCAGTTTACAGTTCTAAAGCATTTAGTTGAGATGTACCAAATATTCAAGTTCATTGCTATCTTTCTTTCGTTACAATTACATTAGCTTCATTCCTTTCCAACCGTCGCCTATTTCTACAAGTACATTTTGGACATAAACATATTCATTTTGTATCTCTATCAACTCACCTCTCTTCTTGAACTCAACCCGTACGTCCATATAAAAGAAATCTTTAAAATAGTTAGAGTTTACATTCAAGAATTAGATGTATTCTCCAAAATACTAAGCTGTTTCTGTTCCTAATGTTCAGTAACTTATTCAATTCAACTTAATCTAAATAATATCATAGGAATTAGAATTAACACTTTGTCTCCGTTAATCTTAGCACACGATATCTGACATTAACCTTTTGACATCTTTTTCCACTTCTTGTTGGAAACCTTTCCGTTTCCAATCTATCCAAGTATGTTTCTTTGAATTCTTGGATGTTTCACAAAATCAGAAAAAAACTATTCCACACAAATATCGATCAAGATCTTCTTCCATATATTCATTTTCCTCACTCATGTTAGACTCTGATGCTTGTTTTATGTCTAATTTATCATCTTTTCCGTTCTCTCTCTTTCCCTCAGACTTAATTTTTTTTCATTTATTTTTTCTCTTGATTCCCATGGATCACACTTGTTTGTATCGATTCTTGATTCCATATGACCCAGTTCCTCGTACTCTTTCATAAATTCTATATACAATTGTTTTTTCACTGAGTGTCTGTTTAGCCCCACGTTCTATCTGTTTAAGTTGGCGCACCGCTTCCTCACGCGAGCTGCCAAGGTCATTGCGATTGTCGCGAAAAGGCAACTTTACAATGTACCTTCCCGATGTATCTCTCGTGTGAGAATTCACAAAATGTTCTTCACATTGCATTTCCTCCCTAGTCAGAGGAGAGGATGTTGGCACTTCCTCCAATTCCCAGAACTTGTTTAGTTCGTGATTGCGGTCACTACACTGAACGTGATGTACTTTGACACTCGTTTCCCCAGAATACTTGTTCAACGCCCCCGAGACCACCCACCCTAGCTCTGTTTCTAGCGCTACCAGTGAACTCTTTATGCTAGTTTGACGTCCGGAACACAAGATGGCGGCAAAGATATCTGCGCCTAACAAAATATCTACACGATTTGGGGTGTCAAACTGCGGGTCAGCTAGGTTTAATTTGTGGAGGTTGAGTCCCAGGTTATTCCTCTGCACCTGTTTTCTGGGAAGAATACCTGTGACGCTAGGTAAGACAAGAGCTGTTGCTTTGAATACACGTTGCACGTTGTAGCGTGACTTGAATTCGAGTTGCACTGTCCCGTTCGATTTCCCAACGTTCGTGTTGGTCAGGCCTGAAATGGTTACAGCAGTCGACTTCCGCTTTAGGCCTAACAGCAGAATTCAGACACAAAAGTAGCTTCTGAGGCTGAATCCAGGAGACAGCGAAAGGGTTTGTATTGTCCATATGCGTCTTTCAGTAGAACTACCGCGCTTGATAATATCATTGTGGGCGTTGATTGGTTTGACACAAAACAGTTTGTTACTGAATTTGGTGATTCACTTTGAGAACTGTCCAGGCTATTTGAAAAGTGCAATGATGTGTGATGTTTCTTATTACACTTTTTTGCAATTGGATGATTTGCATTCACGGTAATGATGGGAAGATTTCAAACAATTGAAGTACAGAGGTTTACTTTTGACAAAAGCATGTCTTAGTTGCACTGACAGTTTATTAAATTCTACACATTTGAATAACGGATGTTTTTGGGCACACTTTTCGCACGGTTGTGAAATCACATTATAAAAAGAGACTGTTTTCCTCCCGAGTCTGGTACTCGGAGGGCTTGACATTTTGTTTGTTACGCCACTGGCTGACAGGGTGCGCGCGCGAAGATCAATGAACTGGGTTAAATAAATCACTAAATTTGGGTTCATCATTGTTCTGCTGGGAAAGTTCCCACTGTCTTCTCGAAGCTTGGTCCAACTTTTCTGTCGTCAGAAATAACAACACAGCATCCCAGTACTGGACCGGCAATCCTAACACTTTCAGAGATCGTACACTTTCATTCACTGTGTCGATGAGCTTTTGAAGGGCTGTGGCTGATTCCTGCACGGGGGGAGGATGAGAAATCAGGCGCTTTAATATTGCATTCACCAATTCCTTTTTGTTTTGGTACCGCCATTGCAGTAAGTCCCATCCTTCAGTGTAGTTTGCATCGGTTGTAGGGATGGCACACAAGAGCTAAGACGGCTCACCACGTAACGCACTTTTCAAACATCGAAGTTTTTGAGCACCACTTAGATTGTTATTGCTATGCACTGATGCCACAAACAAATCCTTGAATTCCAACCACTGTAGCATGTTACCGTCGAACACTGGAAGTTCAAGAATTGGAAGCTTCAATGTTCCACTTGTTGATTCCGAAGAAGGGGGAAGGGGGTTCGCAGCCGCTGATCCCATTTTGGTTAAATTCACACACACAGTTGTCAGTCTAGCATCAATATTGGCAAGTTCCTCTTCTTCGCTTTGAAATGTTGTGTCATCACACACTAATGACACATCATCCAGTAACTCATTTTGTTCCCGAAATAATAGTCTCACCTTGTCTTTGTGAATCTGAATGGCCGACACATTGTTCGTATCTAAACTTGACACTGCATTTTCCAATCTAGTCACCGCCTTGAGCGCTTTCTTTTTGGTTGACAAAGGCAGTGTCTCTCCACTAGTGAACACGCACGAATTACGATAAACACCACGAATTACGATAATCACGCCGCACTTGCACTACGAATCACGAAAGAGCACGGAGTTCCGAATGGCAGCACTGTCTTTCTCCACACGAAAGCACTCCAGCCCACAGTTTGGCGCCGATTCGAGTTCTTCGATCCGGCCCTCGGAGGACCATTAATGTTTCGTACACGGAAGCTGCTGGAGTACTTGATTGAAAGACAGAAATGGGGATAGACCCAATATATATATTGATTATGTAATATATACAAAGATGGAAGATATATACACAATTACGTTTGTATTTACAATGCCGCCCACATACATACACATACACACACCGATTAGACGAGACTCGCTTATTTCAGCACTCAAGGGTCACTTCTCACTGCCTTTGTCTGTTCTTTTACTGTCCACTTGTGTCTTCCTTCCAACCCCTCCCTCAACCCTCTTTCTGCTCTGGTTTTCTGTAACAGGAGGGTGACATGAGACTTCCCCCCAGACACACACATGGTATCCAAATATTTGTCACACAGTCACAGACCAAAGAAAAAATTTCTTCGGTTGCAGTTTCCTCTTTGAAAAGAACCCACATACAAAATAGACACAACATAACAAAATGATTATAAAACACACAATTTTAGATCTCCAACAAACATATTTACTTTGTATCTTTATCATTCATCGTCCACTTCTTGACAATAAACTAGGACAGAATCCCAAGTAGCTCTTCATAAAATTCATGGAGTGAAAGGCACAAAAACACACTAATTGCATGAAAATAAAATAGCAAACGGTATAAGATCATTTTGGAACAAAGGGAATACGAAACGGCACAATTACTAGAGAAACAAACTTCCTTCCACACTGACTGATACTAACAATTTTTGGAATCTCAATATTGTAGAAGTTAAGTCCTAA
The DNA here is from genome assembly GCA_022664845.1 of Lepisma saccharinum. Classification (NCBI taxonomy): domain Eukaryota; kingdom Metazoa; phylum Arthropoda; class Insecta; order Zygentoma; family Lepismatidae; genus Lepisma; species Lepisma saccharinum. The sequence continues at coordinate 48,385 of JAGDQP010008308.1, read as the reverse complement.
ATAGATTCTAATGCTAAGGAAAATGGCTCGAACATACTGTCAAAATCACGTAATTTCTATTTTATGTATGCACTCATTTATTTTATTACCCGAGCTCTGAGCATGTCCGCGTGTAACGTTTAAAATAAACGAATTGTCACAACTTATGAATTCCTAACAATTAGGGAGAACTGCAAGCGATCTCACAAGTAAAGTACCCGAAGTGAGGACTCGAGTTGCTCATCAAGTGATACCTTAAATTGAAGCTAGTGACGAATATAGTACACCTGTCAAATCCTAGCTGCAGAGCTCCAGAAATAAAAAGGTTATGGCGGGTCAAAGTTCAAAGAGAAAGCGAATTGTATTGAAACAAGTCACAACGAAATGCAGAACAAAAGTCAGAAGGACATGGGTTTGAATTGAAATGCGATTCATTTGAAGGAAAGAGGGACGTACAAAGTACTACACATTGATACAATCACTATGTAAATCGTCAATGAAGGCGTGTGATAAGCAGATACTTTGCTCACAATGAGCACACTTGACAAAAGAGATGTTCTCACATGAGGTCTTGTAACACTCGTCACGTATATTAGAATCAAAACAATAACCCAATGGATAAATCCAGGGCTCGGGCTCCTCATCCAAGTAGCCGCTTTTGTAAAACGCAAACCTGATCATGTTGCGAAATCGTGAGGCGCTGAATTGGAAGAGAGTGAAGGATTGTATTCGTAAAATGTTATCCCGATGCCAGAGATTAATTTCCGAGGAAGCGATAACTGTGTCAGTAATGAATCTGATAAATGATTTATATGGACGGAAGAAGTAAATATCAAGTGGTTGGATGAAACCAGTGCAACCACCAGGAATTAAACGTTTGAACAGTGTTATATGATTAGGGCATAATTCATTTGATACGTTATCATCCTTATTTGCACTCCATGAATCCAGCAAAAGCAAGACTTTATCACGATCGGCAGGCAGGCTATTCCAGAATACAGAATAAAACTCTTTTAAATCACTTTTGTTCATGTTTGCAGTCTTTCCTGGATGGGACACTATGTTATCGGGATCTTTTTGCTTATTTCCTGGAAATTGACCACTGGATTCGGATACAAGAACGTACATCAGACGCAATATTTCACCATCCATGGAAATAACCGGCATGATCATATATGAATGAGTAGTAGCACTGACAGATCCAAATGCACCTCTTACAACCACCGTACCTTTAGTCCTAAGAGTCCTGTATGCATGGAGTTCCTTTCAAATCGACTTTGATCAGCATTTAATACCTGACGAGGATTCAGGTCTTCTAGTAACATAAGTTCTTTCATGGACGTAATAAATGTCGTAGATAAGTGATTTAATTCAGCCTCTTTTGATTTCCACGTTTTGCTAACCCTATGCGTGATAGAACGACTGACGATATTGTTTCTCTTTTTAAAATTAGACAGCCAGTGACGAGATGCCTTGAATTGTAGAGTATTATCCGGATCTAGCTCTTTACTTATCTGAAGAGCCCAAAAGCGAAGAGTCCTGTCGTGTATAATTACACATCTCTCGACCATTTCTTTGAATTTATCGTGAACTGCTGCATTAAGTTTCTTATAACTGGGGTTTTAACTTTTTTTCTCATATTCAAAGAGGATGTTTTTCGATTGAATTAATCTATACTGTGACTTGACAGATGAAAATTTCCTTCGTTTCTTTTCCGGGTTCTCATTGTGTGTCCAAAACATGTAAGCTGCTTCTTTATAATCATTGTCCAAGATGTGTTTTTGTTTTTTTGGCGAAGGCTGATATTCTTCATCTGAAGAAGCTACAGGTGTCGGAGACTCTTGATGTGTTTGAGAACCTTGCGATGTACTTGGCATTTCCTCATCAAAGACGTCATCATCACCGTAGTCTCCATCATCGCTTTCATCACTGTCTCCAGCAAATCCAAGAGTTCTAACTTCTTCTATGATTTCCATCTTGTCCTCAAGTATCTCCACTATTTGTTTGTACAATGAATCTTCATACCTATTCATTCTCCTATTAACAAATTCATATTTCTCATACAGAGCATGAACGATAGCACCTGCTTCCATTTTCTGGAACGAAAAGAAAAAATAACTTTTATTGATATCAATAACAGGAGCAAACATGCACAAGGACATTCATACACGAATAAAAGAAAGCGGGAGATCAGGCAGAGAGAGGGATATCATTCTACACATTACATTAATTGTGTACTGTCAATTTGATTGATTTAACTGAATAACAGGGAAGATGTAGGGATAGTTACTAATTACTAGCTTTAAGATAATGAAACAAAGTGTTTCTAGATGACAATGACAAATGAGTAATGATTTTATTGATAAAATAGATTTGTTTAAGTTAAGACAAGGTAGTTTGAACAGATATAGAAGTTACTCAGAGAGAGTTACAAAGATTAAATGTCACAACGAGAGACCGTCCTCAGCCTAGAATACTCTGATTCTTGCTCTCAAGTGATTTACATTAGGTTTGTGAAATTTAGGAATTACTTGCATATTTTGACATAGACAGACTTACAAAATTTGGTCCTTCCTTCACCAAGAGGTTCCTCTGGCTTCCAATCACAGTTTCGTGATGACTAGTAGCAGTAGTGAGAAGGGCGATAGAAGTGAGAGACTGAGGCTTCGTCCAGCTGGCTTTTATATCCTGAGCTGTTATTGTCTTCACTGGCGATGTTAACGAAAACAAGTCTGTTTTCGATCCAGTGTCCTTGACCGTTTTGCCTTCTGTTTTTTTGCTAAAGGGAGTCTTTTCATAATGCATTGTTACATATTACAATAATGGATTATGCATATGATCTTTAATTAGACTATAGATGTAACAGCCCCAGGACTAAGAGAAACATACCACGTCGTTGTAAGTAATTACACGACATTACGAAGTTTTCATAAAAAAAGCATGTGAATACATAAGATTAAATTTGTACAATTGATACAAGCTGGGTTTTTACAAATACATGTTTTGAGGCAGGAAGAGTATTGCGTGGTTGCTGGTGCCACGATGACTACTGGGTGGAAGATGCACAGAAGATCAATCCGGATGATGGTGGTTGACACATGTTCGTTGATGTCTGGAAGGCTGGAGTTGTGTATGTGGAAGCAGGAACGGCGGTGAGAAGAAAGAAGTGCTGACTTCTAAAGATGTTGTTACAAATCTGTTGTTGTGGGTCTGCTACGGCGTGGCAGCAGAAGAGGTGATGAGAACTGTTGGTGGCTAAAGATATTTCCAAGATGGAGGACTGCTATAAGTTTCTGCAGACTACTGCGTGAACTACAGAATGTGACGGCTGCTCATCATGAGGAAAGGAGTTGTAGTAGACTTGATGATAGCCATGGACCACGAGCGAAGAATGGCGGCTGCTGCTTTTTGCCTCCCCCCAGAAGCATAGGCGGTAGCTGCGTGGCTTCAGGTGGCCGACGACTGGAACAGGCTAACGGCTGCGGGTGGCTGTGCGACTACTGGTCAGGTGTCACCATTGGTGTTGGACCGGAAGCGGACCATGGTATGCTGTAACAGGAAAGTAAAAGAAAGAATATTCGATTAGTGAAGAAGAGGACGTCGGCTATGGACGTCAAAGTTGATAGCTGTGTGGTCCGTCAACGAAGTGCTCCAGGGCTGCTGCTGAGAATTGTTGTGGATTTGAAAGGAATGCAGATATCTGGTCGTCACGCAGTGCGGCGGAGATAGAACAGTTGAAGTGTTTCAAAAGAGTAGTCCAAATGCAGGCGGCAGTAAACAGAGTAGACCAATCGTAGTTTTGGTTACTGGAAAGATGAAATAAAGAAGAAATGTTTGTAAATTGAGTTGTCAAAACAGATTAGTTGTTGACATCACGTGCCGGACGAAGAAATCGAATGAACTCGGTGTTGTCTGCAGGTGATGAAGTCCTTGTCGAAGACTGCTGGGTGGCATTAGAAATGCTGGAACATCTTGAAGGTATGACGAGTGATTCGGTGTATACAGGTGAAGGTTAACTTAAAAAAAAACAACACTGTATTGTTATTGCGATGAAAACAGAAGAAAAACATGTTTGTTACGATGAATACTTATGTCAAAAGTAGTTCAAAAAATAATCATTGGGAACTCAAAGATTCCAAAATAAGCGTATCACTAAGCACTGATAAATAAACTAATAACATATCATAAAAGTTTCAATAGCATGTTTTCTTCGCAGATAAGCATCAAAGTTTGTAAGTGAAAATTAGATTGTTCGAAAACACTGTTAGTAAATCTAATTTGTCATCTGTTATTTAGAGGTTAACTGAAAACACATCACTACGTTGAAAACATCTCTTAGCTGGAAGGTAACAGTGAAAGAAAGCATGTAACAGTTTGTAAACAGTCTGAAGTTGAAGGAACACTGAAGGTCAATAACGTCACTTGTTATTGTACGTTGAGTGGTTGAACTCAGACGAAATCACTGTGGTCTGATTTTGGATAACACTTGTTAGAAAATAAGGTGCTTTCAATTTGCGATAGAAATCTGTCTATTCATGTGATTGCAAGTAAGTGTGGGAAAATATTGACTGTAATTTTTGTATAACAGTAAGGAAAGGGAAAGTGGCCCTGACATTACTACATATTTACCAAAAAATGAAATAGAAAGGTGTTGTTTATCATGAAATGACGTGAAAATAATGAAAGTGAAAGGAAAAGAAGAGGTCAGTTACGATAGATGTAATTGATAGTAATTGACAAAAGAAAAAAACATGTTTACGTGAAAATACATGAGGGTCAGTGACGGAAGATGGCAGTCGAGAGTCTTTGACTAGAAATGGGAAAACATGTTTCATGGAAAGAAAAGAACGGTAAACAAGGAATGAAGGTTAAGTTTGACCTTGCGAAAATGTAACTGTGCTTGGCAAATGTCAACAAGCATTGTAACGCGATGAGATTTTAGATAGTTAGTTTTAACCTGGAAAACATTGGAAACAATTAACTTAGTACAATCCGTCTTTTGAAGAGAAATAGCTTGAAAAGACGTTAGTAGATGAAAGATTAAAAAAAAGGACAAAGTTTGTCACCATGCCGGCCGGATTATTCATGGCACTCTAGGGCATATTGTTGGTGCACAAACAACACAGGGCACATGGAACCATGTTGTGCCGAAAACGCTAATGAGCTACAGCCTGTGTTTTCCCATTTAGGCTATTAGTAGCGAAGCGCATAAGAAACACAAAAAATCATTTAAAATAATAAGAAAGTTATTTGTTTTCCGTTTCTACAGGTTAAGGTCAACGTAAAGCAAAATAAGGTATCGAAAATAATATTTTTGAATTTTTCGCAAAACAAACCTAATGGTATTGTTGAGGTACCTGGAAAATAGGATGTTTTTCAGACCTCTGAAGGTGATGAAGCTACTAGATTAGATGCAAAAGAAAATTAATACGGTCAAGAAAACAAGTCATTGGACCATTGTTAGGAGGTGAAACAGATGCCACGAAAAGGAAAAGTGAGCTAGCATTGCTCGGAAAACAAGAAATGAAGTGATTGGACATGCCGAGGAACAGGTGAAAGAGGTTGGGGTATCGGGGTAAGAATGCTGGTGCCTGATGAGCTAGATAAGGCCCTCATCAGATTCTACAGGTGAGAAGGGCAAAATTTCGTGAGCCAAATTATGTTAGAAAAAAATGAATCTAACCTTAAAATGAAAAAGTAGAGGTAAAAATGTAGGAAATATCAGCACTACTTGCAAATCACTCTCTGAGCAAGAAACAAAATAAACTAAACTTTGTATTTTCCTAAGGGAGCCGTGTACTGTTAATTTGATTGATTTAACAGAATAACAGGGAAGATGTAGGGATAGTTACTAATTACTAGCTTTAAGATAATGAAACAAAGTGTTTCTAGATGACAATGACAAATGAGTAATGATTTTATTGATAAAATAGATTTGTTTAAGTTAAGACAAGGTAGTATAGTGTTTGAACAGATATAGAAGTTACTCAGAGAGAGTTACAAAGATTAAATGTCACAACGAGAGACCGTCCTCAGCCTAGAATACTCTGATTCTGCTCTCGAGTGATTTACATTAGGTTTGTGAAATTTAGGAATTACTTGCATATTTTGACATAGACAGACTTACAAAATTTGGTCCTTCCTTCACCAAGAGGTTCCTCTGGCTTCCAATCACAGTTTCGTGATGACTAGTAGCAGTGGTGAGAAGGACGATAGAAGTGAGAGACTGAGGCTTCGTCCAGCTGGCTTTTACATCCTGAGCTGTTATTGTCTTCACTGGCGGTGTTAACGAAAACAAGTCTGTTTTCGATCCAGTGTCCTTGACCGTTTTACCTTCTGTTTTTTTGCTAAAGGGAGTCTTTTCATAATGCATTGTTACATATTACAATAATGGATTATGCATATGATTTTTAATTAGACTATAGATGTAACAATTGGGAGCAACTTACGACGTATTACCATCGGGATAATCAGCAAAACATGGACATCACAAGCAGCTAAATTCGCTTTCTATTTGAACTTTGACCCGCCATAATCTTTTTATTACTGGAGCTCTGCAGCTATGATTTCACAGGTGTACTATACTCGTCACTAGCTTCAATTTAAGGTATCACTTGATGAGCAACTCGAGTCCTCACTTCGGGTACTTTACTTGTCAGACCAGAAAATATCCACATGAGTAAATTGTCGGTGGGTCAACATCGAACCATTGTCGGCAAAATCCGCGCTGACGTCAGCCCAACGACCGAATGTTGCACAAAACCCGACGTTCTGCCGACCACAGTGGGCCGACGTTGAGCAGCTAAATCTCCCACTTCCACCCACAAAATCCCCAACCGAAACAGCACCCTTTCAGTTGGCCAAAATAAAGCATTGACCCTTCTGACGGAGGTTGGACTTTCCATTGGCTTCATGACGACGTAGGAACTGTATTCTAAATTTTCAACTGTTGTAGCAGGACTCGAACCTGGAATCTTCATATTTGTAGCTCATCTGTTGTACAGATTCTACAAAAGCTGCTGCAAATATTACAGCAGATTCTTCTCTTTTCATCAAGCCTGGGCCTAACAACATCGCCTGAATCCTGTTGACTACAGGTTGACACAAAATTCTGCGAGTACATAATAAGTTTCAGTGCTGGAGAGGTAGGTTGGTTTACCAGATGGCCCACAACCCAGATAGCACGCAAGTTTATGCCAAGTTTGTACGTCCTTGCAGTGCTAAAGTTCACGCATCAAGGTTGTTGCAGAGTTGCGGCAAATTTGATGATAACAAACATAACGCATTAGCCTTGGTTTTTCCTTGCCGCGGTAAATTTCACACATCAAGTGTGTTGTGGCAAAATTGACACATTATATTATCAACAAGTTTGAGATTAAATGTATCACTTTCATGATAAAGTTATTGTAATTTGTCAATGAATTAATTGATTAAGAGAAATAGTATAATTACGTGTATATAGATATTATAAACAAACGTTTCGGAATTATTTGGGCGTGACGTCCCTCGTTATCAGAGCAAAATGGCGCCCCGCGCGTTATTCTGTAGGGTGTAAAAATACGTACCAACACGATTGGAGATTGAATTCATGATTTAGTCCATATCATGTAGAGTCGGTCTCTTCGAGAAAATCATCCCTACCCTGCTTAGCTACGTGAAGGATAAATTATGGTGTCAAAGGTTTTGCAGATACCTCTTGGCTTGGCGTAATGGTAGAGTTTTGGGTTACCAACTGATAAGCTGGGGTTCGATATCCGGCAGGGTAAAGAAATATGTTATCTTCTTTTTTAAACTACTTTATTTATTTTTCTTCGTACTTATATTTGCTCCTCTTTCCTTCCTTTTGTATTTTTTAACGTTTAATACAATTTTCAAAATTTTACGCATTTGACGAAAATAGGTAAAACAATTCTGGCTTTTCTTTCATTAAACGTAATATGAGATCGACCCGAACAGTAAAGTACACATTGTTTTTCCTAAGGTGCTTTGCTTGTAAAAAATTAATGAATCAGCCTTCGTAGTTCTAACACAGGATCAATCAGGTATGTCAGTTTCGAATTTAAGCCTGCATGCATGCCTTTACTTCAGAAACTGTCTTCGCAACAAACAAGGACAAGTTAAAGGTAAAATACTCAGAAGATGAATGATAGTATAGTGTATAGGATGACGGACAATAAAAACAAATCTTAAGTTTGAAGGTACGAACCCCGCTACAGGCAGTTGAGTGTTTTCCGCCACAGGCTTGATGTTGGCTCGCCAAGGTTTTAACAAGACAAATTTGTAACAACTTTGACGTGAAAGGTTTGTAGTAAGTTTGTATGTAAACTTGCAATGTGAAACTTGCTGTAAATTTACTGTGTTCTCTTTCTTACTGACATGCTTAGAATGTACAATGAAAGAATTTCACATATGTACACAGATGTGTAAATAAACAAAATGAAACACCTCCAAAGTTTTTCTTGGTTTGTTCTTGTTGAGGGATAATTTTGAGAATCCTCTCAGCTTCATACGTAGTAAGCAGCATCGACCACAAAATCCGACACGCGAACTCATTTGAAAAAAATATCACCAATATAATTTTCAAACACTGTAATTTATATGCGTAGTTCAATGGTTGAAATATCTGAATCCTTTTGTTTGAGGAAAAAACAGTCTCGCACGAAAGCTTTCCAATACGAGATCACTTAGGTTTTTTTTTAAACAAAGACCGGTCCTAAGAGTTTTTTTGTTTCTTGTTTCACTGTATTGTCAGTTAATATCCCAAAAGTTCGTGCGGTCTACGGCGGTAGGCCAACGACTCCAAGGTCCCGGCAGGGGCATGGGTGTGGATTTTAATGGCTAAGGGGCGAATCGTGATGGGCCGCACTCCAAAGTTACTAGACTGGCCTATATAAAAAACTCCAAAGTTACTAGACTGGCCTATATAAAAATAAAATAAAGTTTTTTTTGTTAAATAAATAAAAAATAAAGCTAGTTTTATCCACGCGAGTTAACATTTCTGCCCAAGTTACAACTTTTTCCTCTTGTAGCGCTGTTGCCTCTCTTCTTGTATCTTTTCTGGCAGTCTCTTTAAGCGACAATGTAGACGGCATCGTAATTCTGCCAAACGACGGATAGGATCATTTCGTGTCGGACAATGTCTCAAATCGTCTACTATTGGACTTTACAAAGATGTCCCAGTTATGGATATGCTACTAATCATGCAAAAAATAGAAAAACATTCTTCTGTACAGATTTGGACCAAAAGATTTAAGAAGTGTTTAATGCAGGTAACATAATCTAGCAATGGATTCAGTTCTTCTATTTTTGAAGTTAACCTCGCTCATCTAACATTGTAGGACTGTCTGTAGTAACCTTAGTTTTTTTTAAAAAAAGAAAAGGAGAGAGAGAGAAAGCGGGAGCAAGCATTCCATGGCTGTTTCCCCTGTATAGCTGTATATAGCAAGAAAGTATAAAAATCAATCATGAACTCTCCCAGTAATATCATCCTCATGTGTCACATTTGGTGTTGAGTCTGCAACCTTTTCTGGTTTGAATTTCGCCTTGACAGAGCGATAGACTCTTTACAAATAATGTTGGACAAATATGAATAACAAACACTTTCTAAATATATCGTTAGAAAAAAAAAGAAATGGATCAAATTTCGCATTCCATTTAACAAGGACCAAACAGCTGCGATTATTTGAAGATTCAAAAATTTCTTTATTATCATGAAAAGCAAATTCTCGTCCACCTACTACTAGGATACTTCTTAATCATTCTCTCTACTTCATTTTTGATAGATACATTTTTAATTTAATAAAATAAGCTGACAAGTCTTATACGCTATGCTAGATTATATATATTAAAACACACACACACACAATAACAGTTTCAGTGTTCTATCAACACCTTCTTCAGACAAAATACTAATCAACGCTATGTGAGTTCATAATAAACACCTGAAACAGTCACTGTGTGCTAGAACACTGAAACTGTTACTCTGTGTGTGTTTTTTTTTCTTAATATATAGAATCTAGTAGAGCGTACAAGACTTGTGAACTTATTTTACTAACTTAAGTATAGATATAAGGCATCAGCAAGTTATATCCACAAGGTACATTTTTGATCACACAAACCAGTCACTGAGTTTTTGAGTTACCAGAGCTGTTTCCGTAGAAAGCAACTTTTCCAATTTTTAACAAACCAGAAAATTTACTGGCTGCAACTAAAGTATACTTGTCGGCTGAATCAGCTCAACTATGCACTGAATACTTTACAGAAAATACATTATATGTAAATCCGAAATACAGTGACCATTTTTTTCCCAGTTTTAGCATTTTCGTAAAGAAATTTTTGGATAAATATTTGATTTGTCATTTGTAGATCGGTTCAGACTTGCAACGTTAAATCATTTAGATAACGAAAAGAGCCTAGTCCTTTCGTTAAACATAATTTCAGGATTCCCGTCTCCTTTTTCTACCAACAAATGTGAATTAATTAGCTATTATTCGAGTGCCTTCACTCCTTAGAACACAACTGATGATTCAGTGCGACAGGCGCTGCTAAAGCAGATAAAAAAAAGATTCGCTCGAAAGACTTTAGCATTACAACAATTGTTAAGTAACAACACACTGTACAACGGAATATAATTATCTTGAACTTGACTCCAATCGAGAGAACATTTACGCACAGCTATTTATAGTTTCGGTCAAGTTCCAGTATCTAATTTTCTCTTTTTCGGTTCCCTCTCCAGGGTATTTCTCCTTCCCAGTTAGGAACAGTTTCCGAGTGGAGGCCCGGGACTGTATCCCCTTCA
>JAGDQP010008308.1:0-37508 GCA_022664845.1 Lepisma saccharinum | reverse complement strand
AAGAGAAGAAACACCCTACATATGTGATGAACGTGATGTATCGTCTAAATCTAAATTTTTTCTGAGGGCATTTCAAGTCTATTATCTCTTTCGTAATAAGCTGTTCATTTAATATTCTATTACTTTATATGTTAAATAATAATTAATCAGTTACCCATCCAGAAGTTAGTTTTACGGAAAGATTGCAGATGTCTGTTATGAAATTTATATAACATGTATTTTCAAGCTTAAAATTATACTAATTTTGTATAAATATCTTAAATTCGTGCGGGTTGGTGTCGACTCCCCAAATACTTCCCTGACCCAATCAGTAGTACAACACTCAGGAGTGGGGGATGATAGCTGCTGGGTAAAAATATGGTAACCATTCTTTTCCTGAAGATGCATCCATATTGGATGATTATTGTTGTCATGCTGAAAAACAGTGGGGGTGGGAGCAAGAATACTTAATAAACATTGCTTTCTTTCGTTTGCTTAGTAAAACACCATGATTAAATAACAAAAACATGCTTTTATTTACAAAGCAAAAACATTTAAGTAGAATATTTGAAGATTTATAGTAAAATAAAAAGTAGTGGCAGTGTTTATTTTTCACAAATAATAAATAGTAGTAAAAACAACGACAATACACTCAGATTTATCGTTGCAGTATTATCTTTCTCTTATATTATCACTTTAATTTCATACAAAAGAAAATTTCAATAATATTTTCAAGTAGAAATATTTCTAATATAATAAAAGTAAACTTGATTTTTTCCCTTAAGGAATATTTAGAAAAGCAAATCTCTTTTATACAATGATATGAGAAAATACTCTTTTAAATTTTCAACACTGGTTTCCGTTGAACACGGAAAGAAAGTACATACACATGGAATATACTCCAGAAGCCCACTCTTCCCATTTCGTCATGTCTGTACATTCATAAAGGTTTATTTGATTTCATTGCACTGCAATCTAAAATATTTTCCCCACAGTTGCAATAAATTATCTTCATATTGACTGACTAGACACCTAAGTATCAATTTTTTTCTTCACATAAGTTTAACATGGATGTGGTTTGACACTTTTATATTACTATAAGTACCTAACAAATCAAAACGATTCAACACGCCACTGAATTTAAATTCAACATATATATTTTCTCTCTATATATATATACTAACATTCTCTTTCAACATAAAAAAACGTACTTTATCAGGTTAGTACGACAGTAACAAGCAATATATACAGTAAACATGTTAACTACAGATTTAAATAGTTTTTTTTTTCCGTTTTGGAAGCACATTTATTTTTTTCGGTTCGAAAAAGAAATGCATTCTGTCTTAAGACCATTTGGATAACTGGAAACTTTTTTTTTTTCTAAATGTGCGTATTCAATGAAAACAAATGCAATCAACATCTCAAAATAAATAAATAATAAATATTATAAATAACAAAACGGAAAAACAGTTCAGCTCCACAACTCGGCTTCTTGCTGTCGAGTTTGTAATCGCTTGACGTGGTTGTAGATTTTGAGAGCAGGTCCAAGTTTTAACTTCAAACCACTGAGGACATCACTCCTCTTCATGAGCAAAAGGGACTTTCCATCTATCTCCTGTAAGAAACAACAACGAGGAAAACGCATTAAAAACAATAGAAGTAATAGTGATACACTTAAGGATAGGAATTTTTAGGTTTTCACGTATCAACAATCCTAACAATTCCAAAGCTTAAGCTGGGTACGATTTTATATTACACTCTGCCTGAACATTTGTACAATTATACAATTTTATGTTCGAGCGCTAGTGCTTCCACGGTTACGACTTGCATAAGCACAGAATCCTTTTCATATTAGTTTCCCGTTCTTTTCTCTGTCAACGTATTACTAAACATTTGGTTTTTTACAACTGATAATGAAGACAACCTTCGGAATAAAACTCATCAGCATTAAGAAACTCTGTTCATTATATTTCTAAATTGGGTAGGTATTGTTCTTCCGATCACTTTGTTGGTCCTTTTTATTTATTTATTTTATTTTATTTATTTTTTTTAGTTTGCTTCATTAAACTAGGTGACGTTGTTTAAAAAAGAACGGCATTACTATGTTGAAATTTTAAACTTACCTGTTTGACGTTCGTTGTGCAGTCTTCAATCCTTCCATCAACAAACATTATCATCCTACATTTCATAGGTTACAACACATTCAAAACATCAGCGGGAAAGGGGATGAACGTCTTCGAAAGCATTATGATATATTTCAAAGACAGAAAAAGTAGCAGAAAAGAAATGTCTCCTGCGTAATAATGCCGTTTTCAAAATCATTTTTTTTTTCGACGCAATAAAGATCAAAACTACGCCCTTTTGAACGCCTCAGAATAAAATATCTTGTCTGTTAGTTGATATTTCTTTTCTAAAATCCTGCGTCCGATCTTAAAATAAATAATAATAATAAAAAAAAAGGAGGTTCAATCAGAATTTAGTATATTGCGTGTGAATATTTTTGAACTTTTTTCTTATTCAATTTTATTTCTTTTCTGGTGCGTTTAATGCTTTATTTTTAAGATTTCCTACACGTTCATTCCCGCCGATCATGTAAGTGAGTTTAACTTACGAAACGTAGAGCTTTAGTGTTTGTTTCTGGAAGGATTGTAGACCACACAAACGAAAGTCAAACAAGTAAGAAGTTAGGTTAGTTTGAATATCTGTACCCTAAACTGAACTTGTTGTTCATACGTTTAATTCATCGATTACATTTGCCATTAAAGATTTTCTCCTACCTATACTGACATGAAAAGAAAGTCTCTTGCGGAACGGGAAAGGTGCAAATATTTCGGTGATAGCAAAGAAACGCTAAGGCATGAGGATCACAATTTTTAACGGTAACCAAAAATTCAACGTATCCTTGGCTCTGTACCACATTGTTAGATATTAAAATAGGAGTGTGCTATATATATCACTAAGGCACTAAGACAAAAGAAACCCGGAAAGGCAATTTATGGAAAACTAAGGACAACACGGACTGGAATACGTGATAGTTCAGCTTGTAGTTGTAGTAGGTTACTTGAAAACAAACACAAAAAATAGACACTTCGAATTTTCGAACATAAGTTCTTCATCTGGTTAGTAGAGGGAAGAACGGACACATACAGACAAACAAAAGAATGAGGAAATAGTGGTGCCACGTAGCGGACGATGCATCAATCTCGGAACAGTTGACTAGCGTATTACGTGTAAGTTTCAGGATGGGATCGTATACGTAAGTATTTTGAACATGCTGTGTAAATATGGGAGAGTGGAGGGTACAAACGAAGGGAGATGATAGATTTAGGGCTATTGAAGGTTTAGGCCAGGTTTTATTTTCGCGCTCAGACCGTGAATTAAGGCCCCCTCCCACAGGCAGCGTGTTGAGGTGCTGGTCGTTGCGGGGGAGAATATGTATTACAGCAGCGCGGAAGGAAAGATCAAAATTGGTGTTTTGTGACTGGTTATATAAGGAGACTGAAGCATCACGTTTGTTTATTGTTTATAAAGGACGAAAAAAGCATGAGAACTGGAAGTTACGATTCTTTTTTAATCCACAGTTCCCATACAGAAAAAAATATCTGCGTTCTCCTAACCAATTGTGCTTACAATCAGCAGTTTTCATTGGGAAAAATTCTGCATTCTTCTTACATATTTTAGGCAATCCACAGTTCTCAGAGGGGAAAATTTTCTATATCCCCCTTTCTTTATTTTCCTGCAATCCGCAGTTCCCATTAGGAAACATTCTCTGCGTTGCATTTCCAGCACTGACAAAGATTAAAGATAAACTCTCAGGAGAAAAGTTAGAAGGTTGGTGAACAAGAATGTATTCTTGGGAGAAATTGTGAGTAAACAAATCAAGTCAAACTTCAAAGTTAAAATGTTACAAAAGGAAAATTATGGTTTGTTTTTACAGGAAAACTCAAGACTACAGTCGTTAATTTCTTATCTATGTATGCAGGGAAAGGTCTACAGTTTTGAAAGGAAGGGACTCAAAAGAGAAGCAGCAATGAACGTTTCTCTCTTTTTCTTGAAACTGACGAGTCGATCATATACACAGGATGATTCTGTAAAACATCACGCAGTTCCCAGTGCACAGAAATCTCGGAAACAAAAGATGTTCATACCGAAATGCATGTGCGGAGTCACATCATGATGCTTCTGTAGGGGCATCTCAGGAATACCTCTATGCGAGTGGGGTGGGGTGATAGCTTCAAAATTTTTGAATAGCAACGCGGGTTGATTTTGCTTGCACTGAAACAAGCTAATCAGTGGTCAAAACTAACATGATGTAGAGGAATTTCGGGACTTTCGGATGCTGTAACTGAAAGGGAATAGTAAATAAAGGTTCGAAACTAAATTGAAATACTAAATGGGATATACGGAATCAAACGGTGAAATTTTTTGAAAAGAGGGGCGTCCCGGGAATACTGACACGGAGGGCAACTTCAAAATTTTAAATAGAAACAATGGTTGATTTTGCTTTCTTTGAAACAAGCGGGAAATTTTGAATAACTTTCAGAGGAAACATTTTTAAATATCTCCAGTTACAAAAGCTACTTGGTAGGTTAACTGTTGCTGCGAGGTATTAAACAATGTTTCATCTGAAAATTATTAAAAATTTCATGCTTGTATCAAAGAAAGCAAAATCAATCAGTTTCTATTTAAAATTTTGCCCCCCCTACCCCGCGCTTCCCCCGTAGAGGTATTTCAGAAGGATCACGATGGGATTGCACATGCACTTTGGTATGAACATTTTTTGATTCAAATATTTCTGTGCACTAGGAGCTGCGTTATGACCCTGTTCCGTTTTTACACAATCACCCTATATATATAAATTTACAGTATTGAGAAAGAGATTTATTTTTTGAATGAAGCTTTAGAAAAGCTTCATAAAGATTTTGTAGAAAAGAATCTTCCTCTGCTCACGAAACTACAGAACATCTTGCAGCTTGATACTTTTCTTGATTCTTTTGCGAAATATTCAGGCATGGAAACTTGATTGTGCAAAACCTGTTAAAAAACAAAACAACAAAAACAACAAAAAAAGTCCCATGTCCCGCTTTTGAATATGTTATGCAGTAATGATTTCTGAACTGGAAACCATTAGCAAAACAAGTCTTCTGAAGCAATTTTGCCCAGGATGAAGAGATAATTGTTTCAATTTCCCTGGACTAATTGAGGTGATGCAACTTTCAAAATCAAAGTGTATCCTTTAGATACTTGCAATTACATTGATTTCTTGTTCAAGAATAAGGGTAAAGTAGAGGACAACGTGTCAGAAGGAAACGCAATAGGTCGAGGAGTGAGACAGGGATCCCCTTTATTTAACAGGTATCCACAAGAGGCTTTCAAAAGATTCTTCGAAACCAGAAGACGAGTTAAAATGTCATGTGAAAAAAAAAAAAAATCAAATGCATTAGACTTTCAGATGACCTAATTCTTCTTTTAGAGAATAAGACATCACGTAGCTAGATGTTAAAACAGCTGCACAGAAGATGTGATGAGCATGCAATGAATTACACGTAAAGAAAACGAAAACTGAAACAAATGAAACCACATAAAACATCAAAATTGCAAGAGAGGAAGAAGTAGAACAGGTAGCAAGATTAAAGCATTTAGGGAGTATTATAAATGAAGGTATGAAGTGTGACAAAGAAATAACGGCAACAGAGACGTTCACTAAGAAACCATTGAATACAGAGTTTAAGAAACCACTGAAAACATGTGTTAAAGGAGGATTACGTTACATGGATCCGAAATGCAGACAGTATAAAATAGTGAAGAAAGAAAATTAGAAACCTTCGAAACGTGGACCTGGAGAAAAATGGAACAAATGAACTGGATGTTAAAGAGCAAAAGATACGCAATGAGGAGAGTAGACGAGAGACGACAATGACAAGAAAAGGAAACTGACTAGGACATTGGTTAAACAGAGATTGTAATACTATGGGATGTGACTGAAGGAAAATACGAATCTAATACCTGGACTATATCAGTACTTTAATACGCGAAGCTTTCCGCTTCTTAACCTAGGATGTTCTTCACGCGCAACGAAGATTTCTGAAAGATGGTGTACGCAAATTATTGCTAACTATGTAATTTTCATGTTTAAAATTATGTATTAATAAATGTGAGCATGTGAAAGAAAGGAAATCAAATTGTGTTTACATTACACAGTGTCACTGCCACTTCACCCCAAAACACAGATTCAACTGTTTTTTAAATGTTGCCAGAATGTTCGAATGAACAATGTTGCATAAAAATATTTCTAAATGAGTTCGTAAACATGTTGATCTAAATGTACATGAACTTCAGAAGTATCTTCACTTCATGCCCGACTTTTTAGAGTGATGGAGCAGGCTTCCAAACCGGTCCTCTCTATGTTGCTGACGGCGTTATTAATTATCCTGGAAGAGGAAATTTGATGTTGCTCTGATCTTAAAGTGTTTGGAAAGGTCGGATACAGAATTTTCAGTGTTAGCGTCCATTTCATGTTCGCTAAGTCGTACTGACATGCAACGTTTGGTCATACCGATATATATTTCTTACCCCACTTCCACATAACTCCAAAGACTACTGATTTCTGCTTATCTGTGAAGAAATTTGCATCCCGTGTATGATTTTTCAAGTGATTTTGGTACACACAATGCTGTTGTTATGCCATTTTCATTGAATACATTCTTCAATTGTAGTATAATTCGAGGGAAGAGTCAGAATTACAGATCGAAAGTCCACCATCCATATAACGTGCCTACCTAATAAACTTAAAATTAGATTTTTGCAGAAAGGATGGTTCTAGATGATTCATGGTGATGTTGGCCAAAATAGGAGATAAATGACTAACCATCGTTAAACGTTCTTTTTGGATGTAGAATTCATTATCAAATTGTAAAATATTAGTGATGATGCAAAGTAAAGTGGAATATTTCATCTATCTCCAATGATGTGAATTTATTTATTTAAAGCCCTTGTACACGATAAAGCTAATTCGATATCAATTGAATTGTACATAGAAATAATTTTGTAAATGGCTACAGACTGATTCATGTTGGTGAATGAGAAGTGACAAAGGGTGAAACGCACCATGAAAGTACTTTAAGACCTCCTCAGGTGAGCTTCTTGTAAGCCGGAAATATTTCAATTGAATTATTAGTAACCTAACTATACTGAATTTTCAAGGGAAGACAACGTCAAAGGCCAACACTTCACTTTCAGTACAAATTTATTAATTCAAAGCTTTAACAAAACTGAGTATTTAAATTAATTGACGGGGACCTTCCTATCTCTCTTAAAATGGAAAATAATTTTGCTCGAAATTAAAAACAAGAATTACTAGCAAGGATCATCAAGTTCAGATTCAACTATCAACAGAATCAAGCAATCCGTTCAATTATCGCAAGACTTCGGTCCCAAAGAATATGCGAATAAGCTTTAGTTGGTTCCAGTTCAAAACAACCACTCATTCATCACATTCACACAATTCCTCACCGGTTTAATCCTCGATGAAAACTTCCGAAAGATTTTACCAAGTCTTGCCAATTCCACGTGGTTTAATTGAAACATACACAATCGCTTCCAAAATTAAGTTTCGGCAAAAAACCCTTTTTATTTCCCAGCACAAAACTTGAAATAATTTATTTAATTCAAATTAATGTCCCTTTTATTATTTTAGGCAAATAAAAGAAGAAAAAAATCTTCTTCAGCAAACACTATTTTTAGGTTACCTCCCTACGCCATAGAGCTCTTACTTAATTTATTATTCGGTTACCTCCCGAAGCTTAAAACCTCCTATTTAATTTATTCTCCTGTTTTTAACGAAAAAATGAATCCAAACTTTATAAGAGAGAAAATTAAAAACAAAGACAAAACTCAACACTGTTTCACACGTTTAATTAATTTTTATTTATTTAAATCCACCCCAAAAATAATTACTTTGCTTTAACTACAATTCCCTAAATAGATCCATGAAATTAATTCACTTTAGCTCACTTCACCACTAAAAGAAATCAAGTTTACAACCCAAGAACAGTTGCCCCATTGAAACAAGTTTTGCAGTATTTTTAATTGGGTAAAGTTACGTGATAAAATTTCCTCAGAAAATTCCAAATTTAATCACTTCACTCACTCTCTCTGACGGAATTTAACTTCTTGTTAAATATTTAAGGAAAAATCTCAGCTTACCTTATTTATTTTACATAGTTTAACACGAGAACTCACTCACTATTAAGCACACCTTATTGAAACATCACGACCATAGCTGATTTTAGCAGAAAATTGTTTAAATGCCGATTCAACAGATTTATCGCTGCAGTATTATGTGCCCTTGTTATCCTTCCATTTAGAAAATTTAAACTTAATATGAAGCCTCCGGAACTTTAAAACAAGTTAACCAGCGCAATCGGACTATTACGTACGTAACCAGGTCTCCATTGTATGCCGCTCACTGTGCGAACGACTATTCGATCCGCACCAACCAGGGAATCAACATCAGAATAACACACCGAAACAAAGCTCCGATCGACGAAAGGGAATGGCGCCACAGCCAACCGCGGCTAAACTCGGAACTTCATGCTACAGGTCAGTACATCACTGAAATGTGCTGGCACCAAGTAGCGCAAGCATAAATCTCGGAGAATCCTTGCATAGTATTTCTCACTTCAGCAAAGAAGTTTTATTCAGCTTCTACAGCAAAAAATGTAGAGCATAATACAGCTAGCTGTCATTCGCTACAAGGGGGAATGGATGTCATTATCTCTAAAGAAGAATAAAATCTAAAAGTTAAGAACATTCTTTCTGCTACGAATCATGAGGAAATTCCAAACAACAGTTTAAACTCCATAGACAGAATAATTAAACACGCTATACAGAATATCCCTCCTTCTAAAAGATACCGATACACAAAATCTGACTATACCTGATTCATCGCTACCCATAATTTATGATTCATAAACAAGGTGTTCGCCCTATTATTTCAGGTCTCAAATACCACACACACCGACTAGCAAAATATTTTGTCAAACTTTTTAAAAGCACTACACTATCAATTCTCAACCAGATAGACGAAGACACACCAACATAATGGACGCTAGGTCTTACAGAGGAGCGGGAGGTGACACCGATCATCAGTTAGTGATCACAAAAGTGAAGGAAAAGTTATGCATCGCGAACAGAGAAGTCAAAGGATCTAAACAACCGAAATTCTAAGTTAAACGATTACATAATCCGAGCGTAAGAGCAGAATACCAACTGGAAATCTCAAATAGGTTTGAAATCTTGGTCGACTTTAGTAGTAATAAAGATGGCATTAATAATGAAATTGATGTAAGATGTGGGAGGCAATTCATGATATAGTGAAGGGTACA
Source organism: Lepisma saccharinum (assembly GCA_022664845.1). NCBI lineage: Eukaryota > Metazoa > Arthropoda > Insecta > Zygentoma > Lepismatidae > Lepisma > Lepisma saccharinum. The sequence goes on along the minus strand of JAGDQP010008308.1, from coordinate 28,143 downwards.
GCGAAGGAAAGTTTAGGAAAGAAGAAACAACAGAAAAACAAGTCTTGCTCTGATGAAGAATGCATTAAACTTCATGAGGAACGTAAACAAGTAAGCCAACGCTACACGGGGATTCAGAAACAAAAGGCGAGAATATCTAACGCAGAAGATTGAGGAGAACGGCAAGACAAGTAATATATGAGATCTGTATAAAGGTAAAAACTCGTTAAGAAAAGGTTACCAGCCTACATTATGGATGATTAGACATGAATGCGGAGCTTTTCAAGCGGATCCGACTAAAATTATCGATGTGTGGAAAAATTATTGCGACAAACTTCTTAATGTACACAACGGAGAAAAAACCAGAGGAAATCTATACAGCAGAACTGTGGATACCCGAACCTAGCGAGACCAAAGTCGAAATGTTGGTAATGAAATTGAAAAATTTCGTATCACCAGAAATAGACAATATTCCAGCCGAATTAATTAAAGCAGGAGGAACAGCACTAATCAAAAAACTGCATAAACTGGTAAGTGCTATATGGAGAAAGGGAAGAGCTTCCAAAGGAATGGAAAACCTCAATAATAGTTCCAGTTTATAAAGAAGGCTATACATTGGACTGTAACAATTAGCGCGGAATGTCATTACTCCCAACATGTTACAAATGAAATAATTGAAGATTGCCAATGTGGATTTAAAAGAAATAAATCCACTTTGGACCAGATTTTCGCCTTTAGACAAATCTTAGAGAAGAAATGGATATACAATGGGAGGACTGTTTATCAGTTATTCATTGATTTTTGATTTTAAGAAAGCATATGACTATCAAAAGGGGAAAAACTATAAAATATCCTGATACAATTTGGAATTCCGAAAAAACTTGTTCAACTAGTGAGGATGTGTCTCAGCGACCCCGTAAACAGAGTACGGATAGGTAATAATATGTCAGATAGTTTCGAGATCGTAGCGGATTAAAACAAGGTGATGCATTGTCACCACAACTATTTAACTTTGCGTTAGAATATGCTATTTTAAAAATAAAAAGAGGACAAAAAGGGACCAACATTGAATGGCTTGAATCAACTGTTCGTCTCCGTGAATGATGTAGATTTAATAGGGGAGGATATAGATGCACTACAAAAGTAACACTGATGTCTTAGTAGAGCGTGCAATGAGACAGATCTACAGCTAAACATAGAGAAAACAAAATACATGATAACAAGCCTAAACACAGAGAATAACGGAAATAGATACATAACAATTAAGAATGAAAACATAGAGAAAGTAAACAAATTTGAATACTTAGAAGCACATGTAACAAGCAAAAACGAGGTTACGAAAGAAATAAAAAGTCGCTTAGCATCGGGCAATGAATGTTTCTACTCAGTCCAGAAACTCCTAACCTCGCGATTAATATCAAGGAAGTCGAAGTTGAAAATATACAGAACGGATATTCTGCCAGTAATTCTCTACGATTGCGAAAGTTGGAGTACGACCCTAGCAGTAGCAGATGAACATAAATTATGAGTGTTTGAAAATAAGATCTTGAGAAAGATATACGGGGCGAAACGGAACGAGATGACTGGAGAATGGAGGAGACTGCATAATGAAGAACTTCACGGACTGTACGACTCACCCAATGTTGTAAGAATAATGAAATCCCGGCGATTAAGATGGGCAGACCATGTAGCTCGGATTGGAGAAAAACGAAAATTCTATTAGATCTTGGTTGGTAAGCCTAAGGGAAAGAGACGGTTAGGAAGACCAAGATGGCGCTGGGAGGATAATATTAGAATGGATCTTCGAGAAGTAGGTGTTTGTGCTGAAAACTGGCTTGATCTTACTCAGAATACAATCATATGGGGAACGTTTGTTATTGCAGCGATGAGCTTTCGAGTTTCGTAAGCCATAGAGTAAGTAAACAAGCAAGTAAACTACAAATTCAAATGCAGTTAGTACGTTAAAATTCAGTTTGATCCTTGGTGAACGCCAACAACAAAAAGGTGGCTTCCACTGATGTTGATATGTACTATGTTAATTCCCATTGAATTAGCTTATTATGTACAAGGGTTTTAAGAAAAACAAATAAATTCGCAGCAATGAAGATAGATGGGATATTCAACTTTACTGTGCATCACCACTAACATTCTGCACTTTAAGAATAAATTCAATGTCCCAAAAAAGTTTAGAGATGAGAAGTCTCCAATTGGCCAACGTTCACCATGAGTCATCTAGAATCTTCCTTACCACCAAAACCTGAGTTAAAGTTTATTAGGTACACACGTTATGTGGTCGATGGAATTTTGATCTATAATTATGACTCAGAATTAGATATTCTGTTACAAGGTCTCAATTACTTCCACCCTAATTTGAAACTCAGACATGAGTTGGAAAAAGATGATACATTCGTTATCTGGACCTCGACTCCTAATTTATACGAATAAGTATCAAATCACACGATACAGAAGGCCATCTGCCTCCACGGTTTACATGATACGTAAACAAACAACCATTCCATACTTTATTATTCCTTCAATTAAGATACACCTCTAATTTTAAGTTTGTAGTTGAACACACAAAATAAGTTCAATAATTTTATTAGAGCAAGAATATTTACTCATGATATGGTACATATTTCTGAAGTTCATGCACATTTCGATCAACATGTTCATCAAAACATTTGATAATATTTTCATACAACATTGTTCACTCTAAAGTTCTGGCAACAGTTGAATACACAAATATCTGTGTTTATAGGTTAGGGACACTGTGTAATCTAAACACAATCTTACTTCTGTCTTGCACATATTTACATGTACATAAACATGAAAATTACATAATTAACAATTAAAATACAGCTTCTTGTGGGCCGCGGTGGCTCAATAGTAGAGCGCTCACCTCTGATACTTGGGGTCGTCGGTTCGATCCCTACTTATGCCATGTGGGGGTTTGTGGTGGACAAACACAGTCTGCGAGGGTTATCTCGGGGTTCTCATGTTTTTCCATCTTTCTTCATACCACCAATTTTCCCATATCATCCATCCGGCTTGAGCTAAAGTTGCCTAAACGTCTTAAATTCAAATTAAAAAATATAGCTTCTTAAAAACGATCTGCGCTCCTGAAGAAGCTCCTACGTTAGGGAACGAAAGTTTCTCGTATTGAAGTAGCCACACTACAGAGGGCAGAATTATAAGGGGAGTTGTTTTAAAATTATTTGAGTTTACGGTTTTCTTTAATTTAAACACAGTTCAAAATTGCAAGTTTTTGGTGCCTGAATACTACACGTATGTCTCAGATGATGAATCCTAAGAAATGGCAGTTCCAACTCGAAAACAAGATGATCGCCGAAAAGTAGCTGCGCACGAAATAAATAAATGGTTTTGTGATTGTGAAAAGAAATGGTAAAAACACATTTGTTGCGATTGTTGACAACTATGATAACTATTACAGTAAGTCAATAAGTGGCCATATCATACTCTCTGTTAAAAGTGGATACCATGCTTTGTTGACATATAAATAATATTTTATTTTTATTTGAAGAAATACAAATGAAAGGAGCTTGACGGATATTCAATACGCTGGTTCATACGGATTTTAAAGGAAATTTTCTCGTCCTTTTTTAGACACGTTTGATTCTTCTTATCTTTGAAAGAACAGAGTACATGATTCTGACAACGATCAGTGGTCAGTACTTATTTACTTTATGGCTTACGGAACTCGCAAGTTCATTGCCGCAGTGAAAAACGTTTGCCATAGAATCCTATCCTCGGTAACATCAAGCCAGTTTTCATCACGAGCACCTACCTCTCGAAGATCCCATCTAATATTGTCCTCCCAAAGACGTATCGGTCTTCCTAACGGTCTCTTTTCCAATGGCTTTCCAACCACGATGGAATATAATCTTCGCTTTTCCCCCATCCGAACTACATGGCCTTAGCAGTCGAGATTTAACTATTCTTATAACATCGGGTGAGTTGTACAATCCGTTAAGTTCTTCATTATGCAGTCTTCTCCATTCTCCAGTCATCTCGTCCCGTTTCGGCCCTATATCTTGCTCAAAACCATGTACATGTTTTCAAACACATGTAGTTTATGTTCATCCGCTAGGGTCGTTGTTAAACTTTCATAGCCGTAAAGTATTACCGGCAGAATAACCGTTCTATATATTTTCAATTTCAACTTTCTTGATATTAAACGCGAGATTAGGAATTTATGGACTGAATAGGAACATGTGTTGCCTGATTCTAAGTGACTTTTCATTTCTTTCGTCACCTAGTTTTTGCTTATTACATATACTGCTATTTAAATTTGTTTACATTTCTTATGATCTAATCCCTAATTCTTATGTTTTTATTTCCTTCATTCCCAGTGTTTCGGGTTGTTGTTCTATATTTTATTTTTTCTATGTTCACCTGTAGACTTATCTCATCGCACGCTTCTACTAACACATCGGTGTTACTTTGTAGTGCATCTATATCCTCCCCTATTAAATCTACATTATTCGCGTATACCAGCAGTTGATTCAAACCATTCAATGTTAGACGTTTTTGTCCTCTTTTGTTTTTAAAATCGCATATTCTAACGCAAAGTTAAACAGCAGTGGTGTCAAGGCATCAATTTGTTTCAGTCCGCTGTGAATCCCGAAACTATCTGGCATATTATTATCTATCCGTACTCTGCTTATGGGGTCGATGAAACACATCCTCACTAGTTTTCCCTTTTGATAGAATAACATGCTTTCTGAAAATCAATGAACAACTGGTGAACGGTCCCATTGTATTCCCATTTCTTCTCTAAGTTTTTTTCTGAAGGCAAAAAACTGGTCCAAATCTATTTCTTCTAAATCCATATTGGTGATCTCCAATTGTGTATACGCTTAGGCGATTTAGCAGCATATTACTCAATACTCTGTAACATGTTGGAGTAGAAAGATTCCGTGGTAATCATTACAGTCCGCTTTATCGCCTTTTTTTTTTTTTTTTTTTTTTTTTTCATAAACCGGAACTATTATTGACGTTTCCCTTTCCGTTGGAAGCCCCTCCTTTCTCCATATTGAACTTGTAGTTCCTTGATTGGTGCCGTTACTTCCGCTTTAATTACTTAGAGACTGGAATATTATCTATTCCGGGTGATATGAATTTTTTTCAGTTTCTTTATCGACATTTCGACCTTGGTCTAGGTAGGTTTGGGTATCCACGGTTCTGAGTTATAAATTTCAAATTTCTCTGTTCATTCTCCGTTGTGTACATTAAGAAGTTCGCCGAAGCTTTTCCACACATCGATAATTTTAGCCGGATTCACATGACGATCTTCGCGTTCATTTCTAATCATTCCTAACCTCGGCTGGTAGGCTTTCCTTAAGGAGTTTACCCCTTGTCTTGTACCTTATTTGTCTTGCTATTTTCTGCTATCTCCTGAATGCTATGCTTGGACTAATGTGACAGAAGAAAACTCTGATAATTAATTTATTGAAAGATAGTCATTTTAATGGAATCTATATTTTTTTTAGTTGCTTCACATGTTTCATCGTTTGTTAGTATTTAAATTTAACCGTATTCACATGTTTCTGAAGAATACGCTTACTTCTTTCTTTGTCTACTGTTTTAACTTCTTAGAACATCTCTTAGCTGCAAGGGTCTTTTCCTATAGGCAAATAAAATGCAGGATAATATCGAAACGAATTTCCTTACATTATATTTTTGCTTCGTATTATTAAAAGAGAATACAGTTTCCATTTAGAACACTTACGTTTCTAGGCCAATGAAAAAAAAAAAAAAAAAAACAATGAATCAGGGTTTGAAAGAAACAGTATATTTTTTATAAAAATCAACACACCTAGGCCCAGGCGGGTTTTATTAAGCTTTTTCGGGTTTTAGACGTAACATGTCAATGCATGTAAATGTAAAACTGTGTACAGTCCTTAGTAGGTAACGGTGTGTCACTACTGTAGAATCCAAAGGCTTGGAGCGGGCCTGTTTTGTATGGGATGACCGCACTAGATTCATGCCACCGTATGGTTCATAGCCCAAGATTTCGGATAGGTCCGGCATTCCGCCATTCACAGATGAGAATGAGGGTGAACCCCCATTCGGGATGGATTCATTGATCCGCCTGAGCACGGTCTGGTTTTTTTTTTTTCCTTCTTAATTTATAATGGCAATTTTGGTTCACTAGGAACTGACCAGACGCTCACTCTGGGATTCTGACCAAACTTGGCAGACTTGTAGCCCAATATCAGAGAGATTAACTTGCAATATTTGGGTCGAGGATGGGCACCCGTGGCAAAGATATGCCACTTTCGATTTTTGCATGTGAAGTTAATGGAAGCGTGTTTACGAGGAACACTCACCAAGTTAGAGAGCATAATATTTATGAAAATTCGTATGTAGGTGCAGTGCCCAGGTAAACCACCACAGCCAAAATTATAGGTTCTATGGTCAACAAATAACGACAAAAGGACCCGAGAAAGATTGAGCATAGAGAGCAAGTAAATCGATAAGTAATAGTAAGAAAAATGCTTTTTTTTTTCTTCTTAAAAAACTGTTAAATATATTGAAAGCAAATGGCTATTAACTGTTATTGGGCAGGAGGCGATACATGCTGGAGAGTATAACGACGATGACCTCCATCTTGACTCTGTTTCTTTTTTTAAATAAATAGTAAGTGGGTGAAGTGATATATCAATCCGCCCTGGAATGTTCCAAGAAACTACATGACGAAGTTTGTTTTGGTATAACTAATCCTGTACGACTAAATGACACGTGGAATTGAGCTGGAGACTATGTGAGACGAATGATGAGAAAACGTTTTCTGTTGAAACAGTTGAAGGTACGAAAACCAAACTGTTACATCTGAGGTTACCGCTATGCTGGGAAATATTTGTGACCATTTGGTTTTCGATCCTTCAACTGTTTTAACAGAAAACGCTTTCTCATCATTCGTCTCACGCATATTTCAGGTCCATTCTCTACGCAGAAAGAGAAAAGGTACAAGACCGTGATGACATTGCGTAGAACAACCTGTCATTACAAACCCTAATAATGGTGACTGGTACCGAGTCATAATAAATGACATGTATAACACATTAGATTCTTTTGTATAGGCCATTTTCGTGAAGAATACTTCATATAATAATAAAGCATAGCATTCTTTTCCACACATTGAAACACAAATGTGGGGAGGGGAAACTACGCATTTCAGTTCTTTCTTGTTTTTACAAAAGGCGCAAGAATGGTGTCTGAAGCACGAATCTAGCTTACCTGTCTCTTCACGAAAACTATGGTAATTTTATTAATTTGTTTTTAACATTTTTACCTTTCTTTTCTCCAGTTTCCTGGAAGATGCTTGGGGTTTATGAAGGAGAAATGTTAGATGCACATGAAAGCAAATACGAGGTGCATATGAGACTTTAAATCCTTTAAAATTTACTTTATGATCTGGTATATACTTTAAAACTACAATAATCTGTAACTGTACCTGATCTCTAAAAACTAAAGCTTGTTCCTTAAAGCCATGTTCCTGGAAATAGATCTGCACATCTTCTGGAGTCCAGTTCGATGCATCTGGAACACATTCGTCTATATCCGCGCTAAGATTACCGTCTGGAACTGGAGATTCTCGTGGAGTTGGTAGGCCACCTACACCATTTACACCTAAGAATTTAAGACAAAAAACTTAAACACACACTAATAACTACACAAAAACGTAAATGTAAATGCACAAGTGAACTGATGAGAAAGAAAAATTCCAGTGTTTGTAGTCCGAGTGCAAGTGCCCCAACAAAACAAATGATGATTATGTACGACAGAATCCAGCATATGTGCGTAGTTCATTTGGACAGAAGTTTGGCATGGCGATCAGCTTGGAGAAAGCAGTCTCGCGTGAAAATACGCGCAGTTCTATTGTTTAGGTAAGGTAGGTAAGTGCCAGTGTCAGAAATCCATTATTAGGTTGTGGGAGCGTAAAGTAATATCCAGGTAACAAGCGAGTAGCAAAATGGTGTCGTATGCTTCAGTGCGGTACGAGCAAGACGACAAACAACAATCTGGGCGGACGTACAACGCAGAGCCCAAAACCGACGGACCAGAATATTGTATGCGTCAACTTATATTGTCTTACGGGACTGTCGAAGTCATTGCATTCGATGTCCTTTTATGCAATAAGAACAGTTTATCTATGAGACTGGATTGGAGAACTGATTAAATAATGTGAATAAAGTCCCAATCCTCAAAGGAGGTAGTTATACTGGAAAGGAAGTCATGTGTATTTGTAGCGCAAAGAAGCTTCTGGTATCCAAGTACAACTTTTATAAACCCTTACCTGGTCTATTCACGCATATAAACACATTACAACTTAGGAAAATACTTCTCTTGGTTTTTAAACTAATTAAGCAACTATTTGGTTTTCAATGAGGTATAATTAACCAATGTTATTAACTGTTGTAACCTACTCTAACACTGTGAATCTCTGAGAAATTAAAATTTTCTGTTGCTGTAAATATTTTCAGGTAGTTGAAATGTTTGATTTCCTTTATTTTTTAATTTCATGATATGACAATATCCTTACCCTCATTCTGACTTAAGGCGAAATGTATACGTACTTTTATGCAAACGTCTATCATATTATACTATCAAGAGTATTTCAATTGGACAGAAGTCATTGAAAGTAAAGTCTGTGACCGATCCAGTTCAGTGCTAATCACTGCAACTTTAGATACAGACACGTCGGAATGAGCGGCTCGGTGGAACAAATTGCTACGCGCCGCAAGCATATTTTAAAATTAGGACGGAAACAAATGTCAAATGTGTTCCTAAATCTGAAAACAATAATTACTGAAACAAAACTTTTATGCTCAATGATTATCTATTTACCTGAAAAGACTATTTTTGGAACTAATTTTTTACGATTTGGCGTGATTGCATTTTCTTTTCGATATACTGTGAAAATTTTCTACTGATGTTTACAATTTTGTTCTCCCTAGCTTCTCATATATACTGTATATACTGTTATGGATGTCTACAATGTACCAATCTACTAGTTCTATACCCAGAAAATCTGTACCGAAGGACATTTTAGGACGCACTCAAATTATAATTGTGTAATACGTGCCTTGGAAATAGTAATCTTTGATGTTCTCTTTATAACGGTAATAATTCTTTCGCAAAGCATTTCTCACCTTCCTTCGGAAGCCTTTTTCAGGGGAACGACCATTTATTGTGATAAACTTCAAGTATATTGAAAGAAGGGAAGTTATACTTCATTCATATTTTCAAATACATACATAAAAAAATCAACACACATATCGTCGTTCGGCAGAAGAAGCCTTCTGGTGAAAGGAGAAAAGTACTTTGCGAAGGAATTGTTACCGTTATTAAAAGGATAACCAAGATTTTTCGATCCCTGTGTAAAATATGTAACTATTTACATAAACGTATAATTTCTTAGCTTCTCAAATGTCTTGAATTCAGACATGGGCTAATAAAAGTACATATAGAATATGGAAGCAATAGAACTTTCACGTTATATTAAACACTTTCGATTGAAACCCATTAAGCACTGGTCCATCGCCTCCCACACGATTTTTCAATTTAACATTTACTCAACTCAACACAAACTTTCATTCCTTTTATTTCTCTTACATTCATAGGCTGGGTAGGCAACTACAGTTGTCATGACATGTCAGAGAGATGACGCACCTCAGCAAGCACACTTCCGGAAGCAAGAATTGGGAAACTAACGTTGGAACCATTCCGACATTCGCCGCTAAAAATGAGCAAAATCTCTGTCAATATTTCCAGGCGGCATGAATCGAACCTACGTGCCTCCCAGTGCCAATCATAAGTTCTCGGCCCCAACCACTGGTCTACGGAGTCTGAGTCTCAACACAGACTGTAGATAAAGGTACAAGTACCACAAACTCAAACACTGACTTTAAATATTCATATCCATCTTACATATAAACTACAATATTATTACACTGAAGTCACTTTATTCATATAGTATTGTAAGATATGAATATCTGACCACTTTCATGGAACAAATTAGACAAACCTTAAATTTCTCTACACGCTGTCCTCTACAAAATGTGGGTATTTGCATGTTCTGAAATAGCACATCCTCTCGTACCTGTATCATTGAATCGACACATCCTTTTCGTAATGTGTCTTTTAACTTTATTAGGAGATGGCGTTATGTAACAGTTTAATAATGACGTAAATTATATTCCATTCAAAATAAAGCTAAATTTAATGCACGGAGGATACAATTATAATATTCAAATGCAAACTCACGTTGAGAAACCAAAGGCGTAGAAACGTCTTCCTTACGGTTAATTTAATCCATTAGTGGCTAGGCTTTTCGAAACTAAACTAGTTTCATCTTCTGGCCGAATGGAGATGCAATGTGTGTTTTTCAAAGTTTTATTTGTGGAAGTTGTTTATATGTATTGTTCAATAAAATAAAAATGTCAAATGTGAAAATTATTTATGTACACCCAAATTCCTAATTCAGCCTCAACACTATATACAATTTAAACAGTCGCTCTTACAAGATGCCATAGACTTCTTATAGAGAGAAATACAGGCATTGCACGAATGAGTTATATAGGATACAATTACTTACGTGAACAATTCCGTGATTTTATCAATAAATTATTGCTCAACGTTTCGGCCTTATTCTTAAGCCATCCACTGGAGCTACAGCGTAAAAGGAGAACAGATAGAAGATAGGAAAGTTGGAGTAAGAAAAACCTTACCTGCTTTACTTAAACCTGGGAGAACATGTCTTAGGTAGGTCAGGTTTTTAATTACTCCTTCTCTATCTTCTCCTGTGTGTTAGTGAAAAAATTGCTTGCGAGCAATTGTTTTCAACTCCATGGGGCGTATAAAGTGACGTGGCTTATGCAACGTAGTATGCGTAAAAACAAGTGCTTTTATTTGTAAATAAATAGTGAAAGATGGAGGAAATTGATAACAGCAACAGAAGACGGCCGATGATGCAGACGACGTCTAGAAGTACAGAGCCAGCGAACTTGGACAGAATAAAAAGCGTCGAGCCGCTCCAAGAAGCCACTATTCTGCTACGGAAATAATCAACTCTCCTCTCTCACCTTGGTCGTACCTGCTACGGGGTAGGCCATCTTATCATACTGCCTTATCTGCTACGGGACAGGCAAACTCCCCAAGTCCATATCCGCTACGGGATGGAACTTTCCAAAACACCACTATGGCCCCAACCTGCTACGAGGCTGAGTGCTCCCTTTCTCTGCCAGGAAACACTCCGTTGCCTGGGCCAACGTCAACAGTAACCCAAGGAACTATTTGGAGAGAAAGTGATTATGATACAAGTGAATCTCCATAGTTTTGTACGGAAGACCCTTTTTATTAACTTTACGGACTTTGTATTTTTTTAATAAAAGGTGAAGAGAAAAAATCCAAACATCGATCCTTTTTTTGCTTTCCCTGCTCTACCTACCAAAGAACAAATTATTGAGTAACGGCGCCAGGCTCAGATAAGCTGAGCATTGCGGAGGCAGTTACGGCGTATCCCAAAAGATTCATTACGATATATACAGCCTTCCGAAAGCTCTTGAAAATAATTTCCCAGAAGCTATAGTATACTAGCAGTATAGTTAAAATTACCTTCTCGTCTAAAAGAAAAACAGAATGGTGTTCAAGACCACACTTCGGGTATTTAGAAAGCTACTTCCATGATACCAGGATTACTTGGCGCCACGCACACGATTACTTGAATAAATTAAAATTAATTCAATAATGAAGTGAAACTTACTAGGAATAAAATTGGTCTTGATCATCAGACACCGGTAACACAACCATTTTCCTTGAGGCCTCTCTTGAATGATGGGAGCATGGCAGTACATATGATATGCTTTATCACAACCATCACAAAACAACATAGAATCCTGAAAGGACCAAAATATATTAAATTTTGCAACTTACAAAATACATAATAAAAGTCTACGCTGTGCACAAACTACATTTAATCAGTGGTATTTCAACTACTCGAAATTTTTGTTCATCTGCCAGGTCTTACTCCAATTTTTGCAACCATAACGTATTAAAATATACTAGTATTACGAAAGAAAAGAAAATTATCTGAATACTATAATTAAGCCTAATACGTGACCACTGTATTGTTTGTTGTACTCAAATAGTGATAAATAAATATCTTAAGTATTAATTAAGTTAGCTCGCTTAATGGAAGACAGTTAGTTCTTTGCAATAAAGATGAGGAATTAAATAACACTGGGAGACACGTTTCCTCAGCGATTCGAGAATTACGAGACAGCTCCATCGATATCACCACGCAGCGTTACTAGAGGAAAATAGAATGGATGGAAGTTTTTTTTTTTTTTTTTTTTAATCATAATTGAAAATATTCATGTCCACAACAGCGTGAAAAAGCGCACGTCACTTTCACTTGTAAACCTAATTTCTTTGTATCACCCGGCGTTGAAAAAAATATCGATTGATACAACCCTGGTTTGACCAAAGAAGAACTTTACAGGTACCCGTTTTTTCAGCAAAATGCAAATCGTACCTATCTTCTATAATTTGTTTGTTCTTATACCTCTGTGTTTTACAATCATTAGACTTTAATCACCAATTACTTGAGCGGGATAAAATTTTGCCCACTAGCCTGAAATGGATCAATCTTTGGCTCAAAAATATGTTCTCGACATACTGAGGATAGATACGAACAAAGATGGATGAAAACTTTATGGAAAGATGCGAATCTATAGGGTACAACTGTGACACCAAGTGTTCATCGGAAGAAAACCAATAGCAAGCCAGATGGAAAGAGTCACTAATTTTACTCCACTAGGGTTTAAGCATCATCCCATGAAGTTGTAAATAATAATAACAACATACAAATATGACAATAAACAATACACTATGCAAGATCAAGACTGAACTATTCTGTTGTGTGCTTGGTTTGGGTGATATTTTAAAAAGAAACACGAATATCATCAGATCACTGATTGACTATCGCTGTCCACGTGAAAGGCTGTCTAACAGAAAAATAAGCAAGCGACGTTCAATTTTAAAGACAGGCAGCTTGCGTGGACGACCGCAACAATTAACACCTTTATGTGTTATTCGACGTACATACATAAACATCTCGCCATAAGCTTTTCACCCTCCTGGGTACGAAGGTGGTGCTAAATGTACGGGGTTTTCCTAAGTTCTGTTGATGCTTCTGTGCGGTAGCTCAGTCACAAACGTTTCTCTGGGGTTCTTGTTCACTGTCTTTTTTAAAGGTATATTTGATAATTCTTCAAAAAGAATGAAGAATGAAAAAACAAGCTTGAAAAGTAGGGATTCGCTTCGAAAGAAGGACGTCTAGTAATTTTAATGTCAATCGTGTGTTTTCAAATGTGTAACAATAACTAGTCTGTTTCGGATTCATCCCCTCCGTGTTCTTCTTTCGTTACTTTTCCTTGGAGCCAAATGAAGAAATCGTTGGCCGAAAATGGATTTTGTGAACAGTGATGAAATACCCAAAACCGGTAATCGTATAGTAGCTAAGTGAACAAAGTAACGTGGCTTCCATGTGAAAATTTGTTTGGGCGGCTATGATAGTGTATATACATGGCTGCAAAGTACGTATGTGTACTGACTCGTTCTTACATAAGTTGAAATATACGGGAAGGTGCGCAGCTTTAAAAAGTTTATTCGGAGTCTTAGCAAGCAAAGGAAATGTTAAGAAGTGATCATGCCGGGTAATTCCTGTCTATAGTTTATGTTTTAAAGTACAGACCTGAGTGGCGTTGGACAGAATTCGTCCTATACTCAAAATACGCGTGCACTCCATTCCTTACTTCGTTTTTCCTAAAACCCAAACTTCGTGCACAGCTACAGAATTTTGCGTACGAGTGCGTGTGCTGAAACACATGATTTTATCTAGATTAATACCCGTATTTCATAGGCAGATTAACTCTACCTTCCCCTGCTTGCCCCCTGTTCGAAAAATATGGTTTTCCATAAACCATTGCAATGTATGGGAAAGTGGGAGATTGGCTTTCCTGTTTTGCCTGTTGAATGCCCACTCGCAGCTCCATGATATGACACTATAAGAGTTGATTACACATTCGTATTTTCCGTGTAATTTGATGTGCCCGGGTACATTTCCCCACGACTGGGCACGATTTCCCCACTTTCCTGTACATGTGTGCTAATTTATGTTGTAATTTTGTTAAATATTATTGGTTCGTTATACTACTTAAGTGTGAATATTTAATGTGCTACCATAAAAACGTGATATTTTATAAGCAGAAGCAATAGCACAATTTTAAACTAAAAGTCTGTTGGAGCCTTGTTCACATTTTAATATTTTCCCGTCAGACACCAAGTTTGACTTTCTTTACGCTTGTTGTGTTGTTCTTTATGTATGTTGATTAACATAATGTCGGGAAATCAATTCCTAACTGCAATTTTGATATTTTAAGAATCGTCCAGCAACTCAGGATCGTAAATCTGAATACTACTGAATAATATTTGATGATAGTCAAATAACATAGGTAGGAATGTCTAAATATGTCGGAAACTCAGTATTTTAGATAATGCACAGCTGTGATGTGATAAATATCAATGCATGCTATCTTTTGCTGTCCAATGTTTACGGCTGCACCTTCGTCAACAAATTTGAATACAAAGCTTGTAATTTGAACTCGGCACTCTTTTTATTGACTACGACATTTTAGATGTATAAGAACCCAATAATATAGAATATTACATTAAGGTAATTAAGTACTATTCTTTTGTGCATCGAGGTGAATTTGATCAAAATGTTCGCTCGTCGAGATTTATTCAATATCCTAAATGGAAAAAAGGATATTAAAACAGCGAACAATGAGGACGCCTCACCGAGCATGGTGAAGAATGCAGACAGAATGGAAGTACCACAGGAAGTAGGTGAAGCTCCCAGAAGGCTTTGCTCTGAAGATTCTCTCCGATGGGACAGGTCAAATGGAACAAAGATCTGATTCTGGAGAAGTGTTCGGACTGGTTACCTAAATAATTCAACCTTCCCCCAAAATATGGCAGGTGCGCAGACCCCGTCCAAAGTAGAGAAAGTGAAATACAGAGGAGGTTTTGAAAGGAAATGAGGCTGCAGATGGATCAACCGAAATTGGGAGGAAGTGGAACCACAGTAATACCGCCAGAAGATTTTTGCCAAAAAGTCAGACCATTTTCGCAGATATTGCTAGTATCTCACAAAACCTTTCTCCGCCATTCTGCAAGCTCTCTCTCGTGTGTATCACATCAATTCGGAAGTTATCGACACCTTCGCAGTGGGAATGGGATAGACTGTGTGTACAGCTGTATCCGTGGTTCTACACGCTGTCTAGTGTACACAAAATATTTATTCAAGGATTATTTCAAATGTTCTCCTTACGACAGACTAGTTATTGGAGGAGGCTCAAGAAGATAGAAATAAAGCACTTGGGAACAATAGAAAACTGTTCACAGTTGTGACAAGTGAAGACCTCTTCCATAAGCTGCTTATTTCTTCTAGTTCAGCATCAGAAATTAAATCGCCAAGGAAACTTAACAGTTCACTGTCAGAAGACATCATCAACCTACTAGCAGCTCTCGTAGCTGGGTTTTATGAAGACTGAAATTTTAGACAGACTTACGTGATTCAGATTAAATGATCTAGCTTGTGTTTTCATTATTAAATTACATTTGATAATTGTTTAAGTGGTTTCATTCATTTTGCGTACCAATTTATTAGTCATCTTTTAACCAGTTCTCACGCGAAACATAACAAATTCTTTGCTTCAACAGTCTGAGCCTTAGAATAAACATAAAATTGCTCCAAGCGTCTATATGCAGACAAGCTCTATATTTGTAAAACAACTTTTCAATTATGCATAAAATGTACTATATTTAATTTGAAATTCGGCCCACTGTGGGGTGGGGGCATTTTGAATGTCATCAATCATCATGCTTCTGTTTGTCTTAAACACCATCGCTTTCGGCTTTTGATTGGTTGGTTAGGTGAGATAGTCATGAATTTACTTTTACCTGACGGATGGCGCTGTTTTTACAAAATTCCAGATCGAGCTTACATAAAACTTTAATGAATTTTATTTTGTTTGAGCCATTTTAGCAACTACCACTTCGACACTTAACTTCCTAAGAAGGTCCTCTTCAACCGAAGCCCACTCACCCCCACACCAAGTGCGGGCCCGTCTCAATAGCAGGACTGCAGTAGTGTTATTTTACTCCACAAATATTTACGCCCCATCCAGGACTCAAACCTGAAACCTGCTGGACACTAGCCTGACATGTAAATAGGTCATGGCATCCAACCTAACTTAGAAGACAACAAATGCATTTCAAGAGGTTGGAAGTTTTTCTTTGCTACCGATAGTTAACTGCATTCTGTTACTGCTTTAATTGTGCTTCTGGGAATTTACTGACCCGGTGACATACACGACAGTGTACCTGAAAATTATACCGACATGTTCACCTGCCATCGTGAAAGCGTCAAGCATCAACTGGATAGAAATGATTAATTAAACGTGCCCTTGACGAAGCATACGAAGTGACAAACCAGAAAATTATTGCGGGTTGAAACAGTTCTCAGTACGTAAACAGGACTGTCATTTAAAGGAAACTAAATAAAATCTTTAGAGGGATTGGTAGTGGAATACTATCAGAAAATTTTCCAGCAATTTGGTGTTGAGTGTGTGTTTTGTTTGGTTGTGTATGTAACGGTTTTCTATAATTACTGATACTCACAAACACCAAAACTTAAATTCACAAATCTAACTTTCTTGTGAAGTTACCAAAACAAGCTGAATTACTGTGCTCATAAATCCTCTGGTTCAACTGACTGGAGTTACACTACTAGTATTGGAGCATCCTTTCTCAAATACTACGTGACTCTCCTCACTCATCAACTTATGATGAAAGAAGTCACAAGAGCATTGCTGGTAGTGGTCAGGCCAGTCGAACGGGAACGTTAGAGGACTTCTTTCAAAAACTGGACTAAAGACACGCATTAATTTGCAACTACCAGCGCTAGTACGATATTAGTAGTAATAGTCGTTAATCATGAAGAACGGTAGTTCTTTGAGTGACGCTGACAAATGAGTCTTATTAGCGGCACTCCAATGTATACAGCTAGTTTCGGATCTACCGAACTATGAGCCCGATTATGATGACTGAACTTGCATTTGAAAGCTCTTTGCCATACTAAGACACAGAAAAAAATGGGTCAGTAGGACCTCCTTGGGACCCCCTAGGGCGGTTTGAAAACAAAAATCAAAATCTCACATTTCTGATGATAACACTGACCCCAGACCTTATAGGCGACCGAAACTTGCGGAATCTTAATCTACGCTTCAATACCTTTCAAACGGTGTATCACACATCAAAATCGGTAAGGGGTTCAAAAGTTATGACTATTTTTAGCCGAATCACAAAATTTTCACAAACGATAGAAAAGCGTGTCTGTCATTCTGTTTTAGCCCTAAACGGATGGTACGGAGGGGTTTGGGGGGTCGATTGCGGGCCCCAACAACTTGAGGTAAATCGAAGCTTATTTTGATAGGAGTTACCGTTTTCGAGATACGGAGCCTTCTATGGTCCAAAATTGACCTTTTGTATGAAGATTATGCACTCTTTTTTAACAGACAGCCATACAAAATAAGTGATATCAGTATAAAAATCCTTTCGGGGTAAAAGGAAGAGTGACGCAAGAATTCTACACACAAAATAAGTGATATCTATTTTGCGAGTGATTTTCTTTGTGTCACTATGGCGGAAGTGTTTCCTTTGTAATAAAATTAAGAGATTTAGTATCCTTCCTTCCCCCATAGTCACACAAAGTCACTATAGAACTAAATTCTTAACACACAAAAATAATTAGTAAACCTATTATATTTCTTTATAAAAATTTAAAGACAAACAAGAATTTCCGTATGCAAAACGAGCACAAACAAATGTAGGTGAAAACTTAACATTCTGTATACTACAGGAATTAATGTAGTCCAAACGTTGCCATAATACAGAGAAATTAAGTATCATTAAGTGTAAATTTTGTGTACTGAATGTGTATACAGCTTTTTTTTAAATAGCAACTCTAACTGTCGTACGTACCAAGTCAGAAGACTCATTGCAGATAGTACACGTTTTACATTCCATGCATTGCCACGGTGTTAATCTACTTCTAATAACTAAGTCATCACCAAACTCCAAACAACTAGGGTGAGCTGAAAAAAAGAAAGAAAAAAAAAACAACTATTGAAAACAAATTAATTAGATAAGGTGCAAAGTAATATTTATACGCACTTTGTACTACAACTATTGTTTTAGAGAACTACTTCGGATGGGTACTTGTGTATTTTCGAGTGTATTTAAATTTATCCGGGCTACGAAGACTAGTTTCCAAGTATTATTCCCTAATTCTTGAGAACTATTCAGTGGTCATATTTGGTAGCTGAAGTACCCCCCCCGTTAAATTTAAGAAAGAAAACTTATTATTTTATTTGTTATTCTGAGACTGTGAAAAACCCACTCCAGCACTGAAACCATCACCCTTTTGTGATAATTAATTAATCGACCTTACATTACATACCAATACAATGTCTTCCTTCTCGTAAGTAACAACAATAAATGTATGGACTACGGAGGGGACAGAGCAAATAGAATTAGCAAAATGCCATATCATTATCAACGAATAAATATATCATATAATAGGCGCCAAAACTTACTTGACTCTGAAAAAAACAAAAAAAATCCTTTGCCAATAATTGCGGAATGGATGGACCCATTTGAGGGCAGTTTTATGTAACTTAAAACAGAACACGATTTCTGTAGATTATAGAAAAAACGAACTGAAATTCGTCCATCCATTCGGCAGTTAGTCGCCTTATCGAAGTCAAAGTAGTTCTGGCCCAGACTGTATAACTGGGATGTTCAAGTTTCCTTAATTAGGGTAATGATAGTTTCTGTTAATTCGAATACTAAAGTCTCCTATACCGTTCATGCTTATTAACGGGTTAGAAATAGCATTTTCCTGTATTCAAATACTAAATGCGAAAAATGAATGACCGTATATTTCATCCTAAATTTGAAAACTGAACTTATTTATGACCCTTAGGCAACTTTGGCTCAGACTGTGCAAATTTCATGTCTGGTAATTGACGTTCACGTCTGTAGCGTAAATTTGTCTTAGGCTTTTAAACTTAAAGCCCTTAAACAGCACAATTTCCTGGGAAAGCAAAGGAACGAAGAACGACGCTTACAGTACGTGCAACATTCTGGCATACGTCTGTGGATTTTCCGGGGAGAAACGCTTCGAAGAATGACTGCGCAATATTTAATTAATTCATCAATTTATGGTCTTTAGGCATTACTCAGGTCATGACAGGCTAGAGGAGAGGATATTTGAAAGTTGTCGGCAGGGTCTAAATTCGAAGTACCATCCCCGCGTTATCTGGCGTGGCTTAGGAAAAACCTCGGGCAGGATGATTTGACTCATCTGAATCTCTCTGCTGGTGATTCGACCCAAGTCTTTACAACTCTCTCACTAAGCTCGCATGTATCATACCAGCCTATTAATCTCTTTAATTTACCATAAGTTTTCATAGTCATCTGTTATATCTGTTTCTACGTATACCTTTAGCAATCCAAGAGCAGTACGCATGGCCGCCAGTTTAGGAGAAAGTTCTCTTTTCTCGCCAGTTCTAATTTTACTCTTTGTTTTATCATAAAAAAAATAAACAAATAAAATCCGATGATATTTTTTTACAGATGTTATCACTAAATGAACTTGTTCGGACTATCTTTTCGTACGTTTACTTTGTTTTCATTTAAACGTAAAATGAAATATAAAACTGTTACAGTAAGTGCTCTGGAACAAATACGAGTACAACTTTCTCATTTATTTTCCAACAAGTATAGGAATCGTAGCTACTTTAGAATTTTCCATGGACATTTGAAAAACTTGAGGTTACTAATTGCAAATGACACAACTTTCTCATCCAGGCCCCGTTGTTCAGGCGATAACATCGCGGACTTCGGATCAGTAGTGAGTAGGTACGTGGGTTTAAACCACATGCCCGAGCATTCAGACTGAGAATTTCCAGGTTTCTCCTATTTCACCAGGCGAATGCCGGATGGTCCTTAAGTAAGGTCCATGTCGATATCTTCCTTATCCTCTACCTACTTCATCCCGACCTGAACCAAAGATGCCAAAAGCCCACTCACAAAATGCTTGAATTTCTCAAATGCCGTGCCTGTTGTAAAAGTATGTGGACATTCTAACGTAGCCCCATGTCGATTACATGCAACACTTTTTGGATGTTCGTTTATTACAAGTAGCCGCATATCAGATTGTAACGGTGGGCAAAAAGTGTAGTATTTAATATATTTTCTCTCAGACGTACAAACCAATTAATATGAGTTTTTACAAAAATGCCGGTGAGGAAATATGTCTTACAGTGAATAACCCTAACATGTTATCCGTGGGATGCAACACTGAGACAAATATGATTTGTGGTGTCGTGAGTCCTCATGACTAAAGTTATTACACTTGTTGTACGATACTGATTACTGTATTGTTCTAGTGATCTATTGACGCCAATGGTTGTGATTACATATATACGTATCGCTATGGCATAGGAGGAAAGTCCTTATCCTGGCTAGAATCATATTTACTAAACAGAACCCAGATGGTTGAAATTAGTCATATTGACGAAAATACGGGTTTAGTAACAAAAGCAATTTCTTCCCCTGTAAAATTAAAAGTTGGTGTTCCACAAGGCTCAGTACTCGGACCGCTTATGTTTTTAATATATATCAACGATCTTCCTCAACATATCACACAAGGAAATACAATTCTTTATGCTGATGATACTAATGTACTAATCAAGTCCGATATGGCAAATCTTCAACAAAAAATCGACACAACAGTATCTCAATTAGAAAACTGGTTTCAACATAATAAATTAAAATTGAACAGTGAAAAAACGAAACACATTATTTCCATAAGAAGCGGCAAAAGATCAATGCTACACAGACATTAAGCATATTAAACAAGGAAATTAAATGTTCTCAATTTACAAAATTTCTTGGTGTAATACTTGATGACGAGTTAACATGGAAAGAGCATATTGATATGTTATGTGGTAAGCTCTCTTCAACCATATTCCTAATTAGATCATTAGTACCAATTGCTAACAGAAATACTATATGAGCGGTGTATCACGCCATGTTCGAATCACAATTAAGATACGGACTGGCTTTTGGGAGGTACTCTCCGAATACACAGAAACCCTTTATATTGCAAAAGCAAGCAATACGAGCGATAACTGGTATGTCTAGACGTGCGTCATGCAAAAGACTATTTCGAGAATTAAATATATTAACTTTTCCGTCACTTTATATATATGAAGTACTTCTGACATATAATAATACTGGTCATTTGAAGAGAAACTACAATAAACACGAACACTATACAAGACACAATCAAGATCTGTCCTTACCCTATCACAAAACAACTATGTTCTCCAAACCCCAACTATATATGGGCATTAAATTTTATAATGATCTACCCGTAAATATTAAGCATGCTAAAGACAAAAACACCTTTAAAACACTGTTAACAAAAACTGCTTATTCAAAAATGTTTTTATAGTGTGGAAGAATTTTCAGTCAGGAATAAGTTGAAAACTACTGAGTTGTACCTAATATCAAATGTGTTTTTTTTTCTATGTAAATATATATTGTATATTCACTCTACCATTGTATGATTTTTTTTTTTAAATTTTACTCTGTATTCTTTATATTTTGTCCTAATTTATCCTTGTGCATTCACTGCAACATAAATAATTTTCTGATAATCTTATTATTTATGTAAATATGTTTGTATTCTTGTGTGGTAGCACAGTGTAAGTTATTTTCTTTGTATATTTGCGTTCTTTCTATTCTTTCAATTCTATCTTGTTTATATATTGTATTGTATTCATTGTAACATTGTATAAGTTCATTGTAATAGTAATTCTTATACGCTATATGTATGTATTGACGTGTGTGTGTGTGTGTGCAATCTGTATTACATGTATCTGTAATGACGTATTCTATACCAGAATGCTTGTGCATGGAATCTGGTCACCAGAATGAAAATAAATCAAATCAAATCAAATACACGTTTGCTCGATAGAGTAGGCAGCTTGATTAGTACGGCAGAATGGCAGATGCATCTTCGACCCAGAGCCGAATCGTTCCCCAACCTGGAAGAATTTGGACAACTGTTGCTGACAGCTGCTTCGTTACGCTTGAATACATCTCCAATTACAAAGCATATAATCAAGTCTAATCTACTAGACATTTTAATTATCTTTCGCATTTCACTTAATAATAATAATAAATTGAGCGTAGCAGAAATTGTTCTATTAGTGCTTACAGCTTAATGGGAAGTCTTACAGCTATCCTTTAACATTAATGGAGAGTGTTGGCATTTCTCCTATCCTTTAACATATGTTTCTTTCTTTTTTTTAAAAAAAAAAATCTCAATAACAATTAAAAGAAAAAAACATAGAATTTGGCTGGAGGTCAATTAGTATGTTTTCACAGCGATCAGTGATCTCACTTCATTGAAAATTGTACTTACAATTACTGAAAATAAAACTTTTTTTTTTTGTAACGACACTTCAAGACAAGATGCAAACTTCTTCAGTCTTATTTACTAAGGCAAAAAGAAAAAGAAAAAGAAAACCTCACGTAACTGCTGATCCCGAGGCAGCTTTATTTTTTTGTCTATGATTCAGCCGAGATTCAATGTTGCCAGAGGTAGAGAGAGAAGATTCAGAAATGTGAACCAAGCACATGTGTTAGCAGCGAACGTTGCGACTAACAAAAGACAAAAAAAAAGTAACAAAGAAATTCAATCAATCTGACTGCGAGAATGCATAAAGCGAGGAAAGAAGAGGGAGTGGGCAAAGCTCAACTATGACTTGTTTGTTGTAACCGGATTATAGTCCACAGCAGCGCTCACAAACACAGATCTGCATGTATGGATACAATTACAAAATCTACTGAAAATATAAACGTCTGAAGCAAAAGGGGACAAAGGGGATCTTTATCTCAGCGAATAGTTTCTACCCACTCTATAAGCCAATAGGAAGAATGGCGGTAGTTGTTATTTAGTACTACTCGTGTATATGTGTATCCTAAATCTGAGCTAAGTCTGTGTGTAACAATATAAATATTCCAGAAGGAAACGAAAAAAAAGGGGGGGGGGGGTTTATCCTTCGCAGCTTCCGAAGAAAAGATCTCGTTCTGCTTATAAACTTTGGAAATATTGGGAGAAACGAAGAGAAGAAGAAAGTAAAAGGTATGTATCCCCTAAAGTTATGATATCTTATAGAGCCAGTTTGGAATGCAGGGCAGCAATACCTAGAGCGTTGGAGTCGCATTCACAAGGTTGTGAGTTCGAAACCAGCAACCGCCCATCCTTACTGAGATATTTTCGTAGTTTCCTTTGGTCACGCCAGGTCAGTACTGGTAATTCCTTGAATAAGGCCAGGGCCGATTATTCCTTGCCAAATCCTTCCCTTCGCGTCCATTGTGTGTGCTGTATCTGGAGTTCGTTCAATACATAAACAAATAGAATAAATTTCTCAATATGAGACTATTTACGAGATCTGTCGTCAATCAGACCAGAACCGAAAGTAGGGGGAGCAAAGGAGGCACGTACCCTGAACGCCGGGCCGAAAGGCGCCAAATGAAAATAAGGAGGGGGCGTTGTAAACCTTTTTCTCTTTTGAAGGGGCGCCAAAACCGGAGTTTGCTCCCCTTTACAAAAATACATGCTGTGGCTTTGCATCAGACTCCCCCGCAGTAATTTCTCTAGATTAATATTGAATCGATGCATGCGCAAATTTTGATAATTACAAAGACGAGTGGCGGTAATTTTGTCACAAAATGCAAGAATTAAGTAACTGGTGATTTTGTGCTCTAACATAAAATGGAATCTAAAAACTGTGAAACACTAACTGTTATGAAAAAAAAAAAAAAAAAAACCGATATGTGGTATTAATAACCTCTCGGCATGGAAACTAATACCAGTAAAAGAACATTATGCAAGTTCTACTACAAAAAGTGTGGACAAAATGATCTCCTAATGGGTTTATATATTATTTACAAGAAAAACATTCCTGTGCTTAACAGTCCAAATTGTTATTGCAAAACATCTATCTGAAGTAAGTATGAAGATTATGGAACATACTTTAAATTATACACAAAAGTTAAAATGTACATATAGACCGTTGAACAAACGAGCAGTTTATTTTCAAGTAGGCTACGTATTTTATTATTAAGATACATTGTCACGGGAATAGTTTATCAGCCCAACAACAGGTTACCCCAGGGTTTCTCAACGTGTGGGTCGCGACCCCCAAGGAGGTCGTGGGTTGTGTGCAAGGGGGTCGCGAGAGGCGTTGAAAAAAATATATTTAACTAGAATCTTGTAATCTAAAACCAATAAATTTCAAAGAAGGTACTTTATTTTACTTGTTTTCATAATTACTAATGTAATTTGTTGAATAGTTTTTCGATTAAATTAGGATATGCATTACGAAATACAGAAAATCATCTGTCATGTTTCCA
Organism: Lepisma saccharinum; assembly: GCA_022664845.1. NCBI lineage: Eukaryota > Metazoa > Arthropoda > Insecta > Zygentoma > Lepismatidae > Lepisma > Lepisma saccharinum. The sequence goes on along the minus strand of JAGDQP010008308.1, from coordinate 3,519 downwards.
AATGAAAAGCAAATATTACATAAAATAGAAAAGGACACAAAGATTTAAAACGTTACGAAAGATTGCATAAGTTTATTAGGTTAGCACAAAATATGAACGTATTTGATTTTGCCAGTTTCAAAATGTCCGGTTCCATTTTTGTGATACTCTTTATAACGTCATTTTCATTCAAAAGTTAGGTACATAGTATATTTGTCCTCAATACCACATTTTTAATATACAGGCTCTTTATTAATTCGTGTAACTGAGAAACATCGGTAAAAGCGAAAGTAAGATATTTCCATGAATTTTTCTACAATTACTCACAAAATCCACTTTTGACACTGTGAAAATAATTTTCCAAAATAAAATTTAAACCTACCTGCCCCTTCTGGGGGTTCGAAATAAAAAGTGAAATAGACCAAGATCGAGATATTATACAATATTTTACAGACATAAATCAGCACCTGACCTAATTTCTTGCTACTCATTAATATAAAATTAGACAAGGAAAAGTAGTCCTGTGAATTAACATTGATTTTCACATACGCGAGGTTCACTTTTACAAAGTTAAAGTGAAACAAAACCGCTTATTACAAACAGGAAAATTACTTTTGGGGATCGCCGGCATGAAAAAGGTTGAGAAACGCCGCTTGTTGCTATTAGGTAACATCTGCTGCCGGGCTTATAAACTACCCGCGTGACAACGTACCTTTAGGAACTTGATGCAGAATCTTTAGTGCCTTGGTTGTATGCTAAACACAACTTCAGCAGCCTTTGGGTCAGTAAATTTGTCACATCTGCGGGTCACAGTAACACGAAACGAAACGCTACACTCGGGTTCAGAAACAAAAAGCGAGAATATATGACGCAGAAGATTCAGGGGATTCAGGAAAACGGGAAGACAAATAATATACGAGATCTATACAAAGGGGTAAACTCGTTAAGAAAAGGTTACCAGCCGAGGTTAGGAATGATTAGAAATGAACGTGATCTTCAGGCGGATCCGACTAAAATTGTCGATGTGTGGAAAAGTTATTTCGACAAACTTCTTAATGTACACAACGGGGGAACAAACAGAGGAATTTGAAATCCATACCGCAGAACCGTGGATTCCCGAACCTAGCGAGATCGAGATGTCGGTAAAGAAACTGAAAAATATCAAATCACCAGGAATAGACAATATTCCAGCCGAATTAATTAAAGCAAGAGGAACGACATAAATTGATAAGTGCTATATGGAGAAAGGAGGAGCTCCCAAAGGAATAGAAAACCTCAATAATAGTTCCGATTTACAAAAAAGGCGATAAATCGAACTGTAATAATTTCCGCGGAATTTCGTTACTTCCAACCTGTTACAAGGTATTAAGTAAGATTCTGTTAACACACATCTTCTGTATACATAGATGACATAATGGGAGATCACCAATGTGGATTTAGAAGAAATAGATCCACGTTGGACCAGATTTTCGCCTTGAGACAAATTTTGGAGAAGAAATGGGAATACAATGGGACGCTTCACCAGCTACTCATTGATTTTAAGAAAGAATATGATTCTATCAAAAGGGAAAACTTATAAAGTATCCTGATACGATCTGGAATTCCAAAAAAAATGGTTCAACTAGTGAAGATGTGTCTCCGCGACCCCATAAGCAGAGTGCGGATAGGTAATAATATGTCAGATAGTTTCAAGATTCGCAACGGATTGAAACAAGGGGATGCCTTGTCACCACTACTGTTTAACTTTGCGTTAGAAAACGCGATTTTAAAAATTAAAGGGGACAAAAAGGGACTATCATTGAATGGTTTGAATCAACTGTTTGTATACGCGGATGATGTAGATTTAATATGATATAGATGCACTACAAAGCAACACCGATGTCTTAGTAGAAGCGTGCGATCAGATAGGTCTACAGGTAAACATAGATAAAACAAAATACATGATAACAAGCCGAAACACAGGGAATGAAGGAAATAAAAACATAAGAATTAGGGATGAGGTCATAAAGTAAACAATTTTAAATACTTGGGAGCATACGTAACAAGCAAAAATGACGTCACGGAAAACATAAAATGTCGCTTAGTATCGGGGAACGCATGTTTCTATCAGTCCAAAAACTTCTAACGTCGCGATTAATATAATGTAAGCTGAAAGTAAAAATATACAGAACGGTTATTCTGCCGGTTATACTTTATGGTTGCGAAAGTTGGGAGTACGACCCTATCAGATAAACATAACTTACTTGTGTTTGAAAATAAGGTTTTGAGAAAGATATACGGGCCGAAACGGGACGAGATGACTGGAGAGTGGAGGAGACTGCATAATGAAGAACTCCAGGGACTGTACGATTCACCAGATGTTGTAAAAATAATGAAATCGCGAGGACTAGTGGGCAGGCCATGTAGCTCGGATGGGGGAAAAACGAAGATTATATTCTGTCCTGATTGGAAGGCCGCATGGAAGGAGATCATTGGGATGACCAAGAGACGTCGTTGGGAGGACAATAGAAGAGATCTTCGAGAAGTAGGTGTTCGTGATGAAAACTGGCTTGATATTGCCCAGGATATAATCCAATGGCGAACGTTTGTTACTGCGGCGATGAATTTGCGAGTTCCATAAGCCATAGAGTTAGTTATGATCTGCTTCAATCTAAAGTTTTTATACAACTTTCAACACGTGCGTCGTGAACTGACTCAGTAACACGTCGATGCCAATCGATCAAAGATAGCTTTATGAGATTGTGAGTACTATTAGCGGACATGGGAAAAAAAAAACTTTCCTAAGTATTTTGTGACGATTACAGATGTACTCTAACCACCCAACATGAAAAAAATACGAACTAGTTAATGATTTTTTTTTTTGGCCAGCTTTTTTGAATCGGCCGCACTGTGGAGAGGGAGAAGTTGGTCTAGTGCTGAGACGTGTTGGGAGAGGAGAGCCGAAGCTCTCAAATGTGATCACCACTGTCTTTTATTCACAGCAGCTCCCCAATTGCATCACGATGCTAGATAAGTACCATTCCACATGCTCTCACTTTGAAAAAAAAAAGTCCCTTCGCAGATCCAGGAAATCGATTCCGGGATCCCACGATCAGCAGTAAGCGATGGTGACCGCTAGATCAGCTAGACCGCTATATATATTTTATTTTACGGTATTTTATTTTATGGTATTTTAGAATTACACCGACAAACGTCTGGATCCGCCCCCTTGGTCTAGTGGTTACCGTCGCTGCTTGGTGATCGTGGGGTACTGGGTTCGATTTCCGGCTCTGCTAAAGGATTTTGTTCCAAAGCGATAGAGGGTCTGGAACGGTGCCCACCCAGCATCGTGATGCAATTGGGGAGCTGCTCTGAATAAAAGACAGTGGTGATCACAGTTGAGAGCTTCGGTTCTCCTCTCCCAATACATCTAGTCATCGTGGGAGCAGTAGACCAATTCCTCTCTCCGTGAGAGGCTTCATCCAGTAGTGGATTGAATACGGATGTGAATTTATATATATATATATATATATATATATATATATATATATATTGTTTCTT
>JAGDQP010008307.1:29268-63530 GCA_022664845.1 Lepisma saccharinum | reverse complement strand
GATATATGCCCAACTGAGGAAGTCGATAAATTCCTTAGCAAATAGTTGCAACTGAGGAAGTGTCCTGAACCTAGAAATTCGGGAGTTGCAAGTGAGGAAGTGTTCTTTAGATTTGAGATGGTATCTCTTTTGCTATCCCCTTACTTGCTGTGAGTCATTCATTCCGCAGCTCATCAAACGTTTCACTAAGAGACGTCAAAATCGAGGTCAAAGACGCTACCGTTCCACCAGGTTCCTCAACCGCCAGTATTTGTTTCTCCCAATTTCAAGAACTTTTGTTTGATTTTTTTCAAGCTCTAGTTTCAGTGGTTTTTTCCTAACAATATTTGTGTAGTACATTATTTCTGTAATTGATATCTTCTTAATTGTCTATCTCTTCCTAGCGCTGACTATGTTGATTAGTTCTATATCGGATTTCTGTCTGCTTTGCCCAAGATTTTTAATAATCTAAAATAGATTTCCTCTGATAACCTTCTTCTCTAATTCAGTGTTTATTTCAAACTCTCATCTCACTATCCTACGATCACTCGAGATTTCGAAACTGTTTAGAACAGATTTCGAAACCGTTCTGCATCAAATTTTTCATGGCTGCTTATTACACTATGAGTAGTCCCAACATACTTGGGTAGTCAGAAAGTAAGGTTCCCTAATTAATATATACTTTTATATTTCAAACATTAAGCGACTTTCTCGCTAGTTGAAGAGAAGCTGCTACATTAATTTTAAGAAATAAGACCTTGATATACAGTAAAATCACTTACCGGTGCACCGCGGTGCCAAGAAATATGACTTGCTGGCAGGGATTTTTACATAATTTTCTCGTTACAACTTATTACGAAGTTTAAGAGGGCTCCTTGCTCAAACTCTCCCAACAACTCATTTTGGTAATAATCTATCAATGCCATCATGGTCCAAGGGATATGATGTCGGACTTGAACGTAGGATATCGGGTATTCAAATCCAGTAGCAACTGCCCGGAAATTCTTATCTGCAACAACGCCTGGGCTCACTCAACGTTTCAAGTAAATTAAATTTGAATTTGATTTTTAAAGCCTTTTGGAAAGTTTGGCTCAGCCGATTAAAGTAAATTAAGGAAATTCACTACCAGGACTTGTTCAAACATAAGCAAAGCAGGGTATAGTTTGGAAAATTGCGCCTATTACGTGCCAAATTTGTATTGCAAGTTCGATTTCCTATATGTGATAGAAATGGTGTCGGGAGAAAACAAGGAATGTTATAAAACAGGTTTATTGAGAAAATCAGGTTTTAATTTCTTCACCTCTTAATTTTTAAACGACTCAGCATATTTGGTCTCTTGTGGTCATTTATGAATATTTTCCTTCGTTCTTTGACAGTTCTCCAATTTTCCCCAATAATGAGCTGTAGAGCACAAAATCGCTAGAAATGGACATTCCCGGTTTCCCACCAATACTCTTCATATATGAACTACACTAAATTCTATAAATTATATTGATTCGATATGCAGTAATTTTAAGGACTCAGCCTGCATAATGTTGTTCTTACGTTCGCGGACTTCGGATGGGTACTTGAGGCACGCAAGTTCGAGCTCTGTTTGTCAGTCATCCCGATTGAGAGTTTTCAGCTTTCATCGGTTTCACCGTACAAATACTGCTATGGTGCCTATGAATAGGTCCTTGACACTATACTCCCATCATTTCTCCAGGAAAGTGCTTGTTCCAGGATGTCATTTATCAGAGTTGTAATGGACTTGGTTAGCAGTCAGCACTCAGAAATGTAAAACGGAAAAAAAGGGCGAGGCTGACAAAGTAGTAAGACTTTTTTTTCTTTTGTAATAACAACCTTCAGCTTAGTAACAATATAAGACGTTATGTTTGACCTTGAACCTTTCCTAATTTTCACCGCTAGTGGTATAGTGCTGACCACTGCTTGTATTTTTAAGGTCGTGTTTGTGACCGCGTCACAAAAGTGTGATGAGTTTTTTTTTTTCCAACAACTTTCGCACAAACTTTTGTCAGTCCCAGATCTTCATAGTATACACGTACTTACAATATGACCAGGTACCATCCAAACTTAGTGATTGCATGACCATGGCAGTTTCGCTGGGAATGAGGAACAGTTCAAATCCGAACAGGGCATATCCTAGTACGCTGCAGGGTTGCCAGTGCGAAAGGAGAGAAATCAGTTTTATTACTTTATTGTCAGACCTTGAAAGATACATTAATGTCGCGTAATTATAGGTGGTGATGTGCCTGAAGAGCCGTGGACATTGTAAACTTGTGGTAATTTGTCATTGCATTGCACCGGACGAGAGTGGGGGTAAGGTTTTAAAAAGCATTCAGTTATAGGCTTAATCCTCCGATCCCACATGGGGTACTTTTTTAAAACTCAGTCCTTTATTTTTTGTTTGTAAATTTTGTGATCTTCAAGAAATATTAGCAGTTGTTTTTCTACCTTAATTGTTTTTGTCTATTCTACCCATCAAATATAATTTATACGTAGTATTGTCATCATTGGCTACTAAGTAGTAGTATTTGTACCGGTACCGCTGTTGTTCAGTTTGTATCCCATTGGGTTTCTACAGCACAATAAAAAATAGTAACCACTCAAGCTGGTGGTATCTATCTGTCTCATGCTTCCCCCCAGAAAAAAAAAAGTTGGCGGATGTTGTGGCCAAACCGTAGTACCTATATACTTACATAGTTAGAAATAGGGTTGGCAAAAATTTTTTGTTTAGAACCAGGTTTTTTGGTTTAAATACTTTGCTTTATTTATTTATATTACATGTGGATAGAAATGTTTGCTTCTCCTTAATGTCCTTATGCAACAACGGGGTTATGAAGGAGGGGACCTACAACTACAGCTTAAAGTGGATTTCGAACCACTACTCAGTTTGCACCGGAAAGAAATTGTCCTTCACGTGGATTCGAACACATATTGATAAGCTACGGATGCAGTCAGGTACGTACCCAGAAATTTATTTCGGTGAGGGGAGGGTCCCGACATTTCGCGTGGTCCATATTCAGTATGAGTGTAAATTTTACAGAAAATATCGAAAATTTCGCGTAAAATTGTAGATAATTTTAAAAAAATATCGGAATTTCGGAGGGGTTCCGGACCTCCAGAACCTACCCCTTGCGTACGTCTCTAGATGCAGTCGATAATGTTTGCCAACTTCTATCAGTATATTTAAGCGAAGTTAACTTTGGCTTCTCTATGAAACAACAGGCATTCAGGCAAGCAGAAAGATACAATTTGATTTCGTTTCGTTTGTTTTGGCTTAGCGTTCTTATGTAACAGCAAGGTTGTGAAAGACAGGACCTACTGCTTATAGTGACATCCGAACCAGTACTCGGTTTGCACTTTAAGAAATTATGTGGCCCCATCGAGAATCGAACCTGGGACCCCTTGATTATAAGGCGAAAATGATATAAAATTAACACAGATGGTTTAATATGTGGAATCGTCACCATGAAGTTCACACTATTTGAAGCATTTATGCTTTTATTATTATTATTATTATTATTATTATTATTTGTTTAAACCAATTGTTTTTTAAACGCCTAGTTTAAACCAGCAAACTCTGGTTAGAGATTATTGCGTTAATGACACATCAGGATTTGAATTTGTTTTATGGTCTTGAGGGTTCTAAACCTTGGGCCGGAATAAGGTATGCGGGAAGGAGTTGGCCATAGCCAAATTTGAAATTATCATCCCGCCATTTGTTCGGTGTTGCAGGAGAAACATCAATCAGGATAGTCAGCCGCTGAAATTGAACCCAGAACTTCCCAAATGCGAAGCCATTGCTCTTACCATTGAAATACGACTGTTTGGTCATGGTCATTAATGGCACGTGTATGTTTTCTTACATCCTATAAAAGTGTATATCTTCTGCACTGTATGCCGATATTTAATTTGTGGGTAATTTATATTTATCCTTATTAAATTATCAGTATTATTTTCTGGCTTTTCCTCCGTCATGTAAACTGAATGCAGTGATTAGACTACTTTCCTTACTCTTTTCTTTTCTCATGGACAGACTAAAATGGTATAATATAATAAAGTAGGTGAATTAAGTTATTGGAAGACCTATAAAAGTTAAATTTAACTTGTTAAAGGTGCTAATCATACTTACATGAACTTTAAAAAAATAGGACATTTGCCTACAGGAAACACATCTAGCAGTAGAAGGAATAACTACAGGCGTACCCCGCTAAAGGTATCATGGTAGGTTTGAAACCACCTCTTTAAAGTAAAAACCACCATTGCAAGGGCTCTTTCAATTGCCAGTGAAAAAATAAATGAGAGTCATGGTCCATAGACAGCACTGGAAAATTAAATTTGATGATTAATATATTTAATGTGGTTTAAGAAGTATTGCTTACCTTAAAATATTTCTGCTAAAAAGCACTTTAGGAGCAGAGAGACTGCACAGAATAATTTGATGAGATTAGATTAAATAAATCCACAAGTAGTGGAAAGCCCTTGACAGCAACAGAGTAGCTGGTTTAGTTAGATCAGACTGAAGAAATACAATGTATACATAGAATTTGGTCATGTCGCTTGTTAGCTTAATTGGTAGAACACCTGCCAGGCAGTCAGAAGGCCGGGACTCGATTCCCCGCTACGATAATTACAATGTCTTTTGTTTGTTTTTCAGTTGTTAACCATCGGAAAGCAGGACACTGCTATACTAATACAAAAACAATAGTTTCTCCAACTTTAATACGCTTTCAGCATCATAAATATCCTTTTTTTTTTTTGTTAATAAGAAAGTTTTCTCTCCATCATGATAAATGCTTATGAGAAGCAAGGGAAAAGGCGTAAGGTTGGACACAGTGTAAACTACTTCATTTGTGTGATTTTTGCAGATGAATCAAAATTAAGCCATTAAATTAGTCAGATGAGAAGAACAGAGAACTCAGTAGGAGAATTCACAAGTGGAAGAGGGAAATTAGTTGAACGGATATTAAAGTATTAGAACATGGTTGGGTAGATTTCAGCGTTTGCAGTTCTAATCTCTCAAAAGGGGTTCATAATTTGTTGATTTCACTGGGAAATTTTGATTTGTTAGTTTTCTTCATCCCTTTATTATTCTCTTTGTTGTTACTAATACTCTTCTAAGGTTGTTTTCATGCTGAGACCTTTGGTTTGAAAATGTCTCCTTTTGAGAATATACATTTATTTTTAATCGTTTGATCTTTATTTATGAGCTTGACGGGCAGACATACTTTAACCGTGTCATGTCATTCATTAGACATGGACTGAGATCATATCTACCTGTCAGAGCCATAAAACTAAGTTATGTAAAATGAAAAATAAATAAATAAATAAATAGACACGCCGGTCCTATAAATGGCGGTCTGATGCTGCAGATTCATTCAGTTGTGGTGAACTTTCTTCTAAAATCTTTTTAGAGTTCAAAGAGAAGGGCATTTCGGTTTAAACGATACGAGAGAGAAATGTATACATCGAATGCTGAATCATTGCTATTACGGAAGCAGCACCTTCCACGTACCTATCAGGGACGTTCTTAGGAGTCCGGACTCTGCTTCCCGAATTTGAATTGATTTATCGCCTTTAGGCATCTCAGGCTCAGGGCGAGGAAGAGGATGTTGGAAGGTAGTTGGCCAGGGTCTAGTTTATAGGTACCGTCCCAGTATTTACCTGGTGTGACTGACAGGGGGAAACGCTGGAAAAACAAACCTATTAGGATTGGCGGCCGCTGGGAACTTTCTCAGGACCTTCCGTTTGCTAAGCCAGCGCTCTGCTAAGTGAGCTACAGTCGCTTGGTATCCCTGCTGCCTGAAATGCCGATTTCTATATTAAAAAAAGTATAATGTTAGGCATCCTTGGAACCGCTCAGAAGAATCTCACTATGTGTCTGCTGTCTACTGGCTTTCTTTTTGTCAGTCAATCAGTCCGTCCTACCTTCAGTGCCAGTATTGATACTGAAAATTGATACATGTGAATGAAGATGACTTTATCTGGATACCCACCAGAAACCTTGGGCCTGCAAATATCCATAAGATATAAACTTTTGGATTTTTAAAAATCCATTAAAAATATATCAACCTTCATATTCTGCAATAACTCCAATACTCTTTCGTATGTAATAGTGCTTAGCGTACATAAAATCAAGTGTGACACTCAGCCCCATACGTGCGAAACAACACCCTGAAAACCGGACTTTTTCTAGTCTGATAATCACATTCGGTTACCATTTTGACCAGTTCTATTAAGATCTAGAGTTTTCATGCAGAGGACTAAAATTATCAAACAAACTTTAGAAGAAGAAATCGTTTTTGTTTCAACGTTCTATGCTGAACCAGTCCGCACGATTCACAGTCGACTCCCGATTTACCGGGCGACTTAACCGGAGCTCGCCAAAAAATAGAACCTATTGCAAGAATGATCAACAGGCACGCTAGAGAGAGAGAGAGTCTTTTTTACGCGAATTTGAACTGTTAGATTGTTCAAGTTCTTTTGCGTACGTACACATTTCTTTTTTGTTTGTTGACACAGTTGATCTGAAACTTTATTAAAGCTCATTTCCTGAAAATGCAGTACAGGTAAATTGCCATGTAGCATTTTTCTATTCGTTATTTAATGGTTATTTAAGGTACTGCCTTTGGATTAACCGTGATTTTGAGTTGACCGTGGATATCTTTCCCTCTATTACCCCGGTAAATCGGGAGTCAACTATATTACGTTTTCCATAAACGTCTGCAAATATGATTTCGCATGCCTCACAATACAAAACTGGCTGTCATAAATCAATCGATGCTGATAAAAATAAAATAATACTGCTTTTGAACTATTGACATATAAGGGATATAGATAGGCATATTAAAAAATAAAACAAATAAAAATGAAAGAGGTCAAACAACCAAATTAATTGTTTCTGGTTCACTTTAAATGGATTGACCCATTAACAAATTAAATGTTTATTTGATAAACACAAAAAACACCCGTTATGTCCCTTGATAGCGAAACTATAAGCTAAAGGGATCTTATAATCCCTCTCATTCTGTTCGTCTGTCCGTGTACAGAGATGCTTGAGGTGTCGTTGTAAAGGTCTTGACTAAACTAGCTTAGGACCGCCGGAACTGCCGTGATTGGCGCAGTAGTTCAGTGTTACAAGTTCATTTTCTAAAATTTTCTAAGAAATCAATTGTTCAAATTGCTTCCATTCAGTTATACCTATATGCGCCAAACTTAGCATAAACATTATTCAACAGAAAAACACTGAGAGGGTCTACGTTGCTAAGTATTCCCCTTAGCAGTGTTGCCAGCCTATTTTCGATAACATTATCTTTTTCTAAATAGTTTCCATTATATTAGGCATAGCAGCACCAAATTGTCATAAACATTGTTAGAGACAATAGGAATATACTGTGAATGTTCCCGATCCACAGAAACCTCGTTTTCAGTGTTGCCAGCCCATGCCAAAAATATATTCATAAACATGTTTGAAGTGTCGTTCGTTAACACGGAAACGATCAGACTACGCATACACACACGTAAACTGGTATATTATTCTTTATAGGGAAATTTCAGTCGGAACTGTTCTTTCTGACTCTTGTGAAAATTGACATTTGTTCCTCGGGAATGGGGAGTGAGGAAGGAAGGAAGGAAGGAAAACTTGCAGAAAGCCAATTCGAGCAGAGCCTCGCTTGTTTCTTTTAGTTTTCCCTCTGCTTTGACGTCAGTGAGCACGACCTCATAGAAAATCGAGTGAGAGGGAAAACTTTCCTTTTGTTCTGGTAGATTCTTCTTTGCGAAACTCCCTAAACAAACAGTTGTGGTAATGAGAAACGAACGTATTTATTTTCTTTGCAATTATAAGGAGCATGACTTTGCAGAGGGCTCGTACATGTATAGATTGAGTTTTCAAGTTAGGAAAATAGTATTGTTGGGGTAAATTTAGTAGTGTGCCCTTTAGTACGACCCACAATAAAAAGTTATAACCAAAACTAAGCAAGACATCTTGTGAAGCGTAGTGAAACGATGTTTATTTTAAGCAGATGTTTAACAGTAATTATTGTTTTATGTTCGAAAGACATTTCTTGATGCATATATGAGTCATGACTACTCTATGTTACTTTTGTTTTGCTTAAAATGCAATGTTATTCTTTGGATTGACTAGTAACATCCAAATAGTCTTGTAATGGTCTTAGACCGTATTTCTTAATTGTCAGCTAATTAATTAACATACATAACATGACCAGCAACCAACCAAACTCCTTGTAGGTTTCCGCCTTGTAAGTTGCTACTGGTTAGAAACTCTAAACCTACTGGCGTAGTGCAGATGGATTACTTGGTGTGTGGTGGGTAGCAAGGAGAGTCCATGTATCAAGCGAACCCCTGACAGGGGAGTCTAGTGACCGTAGCACCCCTAGCGCCAGGGGAACGCAACACCAAACAAAAATGTCCTGATTGCTTGACTTGTTGCTAGCAGACGCTGTCGGTTTTCGTTGGTAGTATACATAGTAACTTTTCTAGACATGGATTCTCTTTGCTACCCACCAACCGTCGTGCAACCCACCTGCGCTGCGGCCACTAGTTAAGTGCTAGTTGCTGTTGGCATCTTTAACTAATATAAAATCCGCGTGTAGATGACTTCGTGCAAAATGAGGAGTTTTGGTTGCTACCTTATAACGTTTTTATTGACAGGTATAACATGGTAGGATAGTTTTGAAATTCATTGCTCACTTTTTTTATTGTTTCAGGTCGGAAGCCGAATGGGAATCAAAAGTTACTTCTCGTGGTGAATTGTTTTATATCGAATCTGATCCTTTTCCTCAAACGACAAAAGTACCTGCTGAAGTGCCCGTGGAGCAACCAAGTAAAGCAAGGAAACGACATATAACTAAAGGTTAGTGAAAAAATAATGTTCTCTCATTTTTTTAACCATAAAATCCCGTCAACACTTTTAATATGATATTCTTGGTGGGAATATCTATGACTTATTTGAAGAACAATGTGTTGTAACGTTACTTTCAATATACAATTCATACTCTTTGGTTGAGCAAGAGCAAAAAAAAAAAAAAAAAAAAAATCGGACTTTAATCAGCGTGTCATTCCTTGTATGAAATGTGCCTTGTACGGCACACTAACTAAAAGTATAACTTTTAACTGCTTTGAATTAAAGTATATGCTTCTTAGACAACGTGGCTTTACATTTTGGATTAATTTCTTCTTCGTACTGGTAGTTAGGCTCAAGGCACTTTGTTTTTATTCACGCTATGATACCAATTCTGACATAACTTCAATGGTACCAGCTGCTGTAGTCCTTTATGCTGCTCTGCTGACTGAACACAGAGGGAATACTAATTTTGGACACCAAAAATCTTTAAAATGGACCTGAGCCTGATTCTTGGTTTCCATCTTCTATACCTGCAAGAACATATAACAAGATCATGGAAAGCGTCTTCTATAACAAGATACTGTGACAAGGCACAATTCATATTTTCTGATACTATTTTCAGAAGAAAGATACTGAGCGTCTTTAGATAAAGTAAATAGAACCATTAAAAACACCTTGACTCCCACCCACCCCGAAACCTTTTTTCATCAAGATAACGCCTGGCCCCATACGGTGCAATTGACTGTAGCAAAGATCCAGCCTCTCGGTTGGACGATCCTCATCACTTCTACAGCCCGGATCAAGACATTTTTAAAATTTGGTAAAATCTTCTCTACGAGAAAAGAGAATTGATAAAGAATTAATTTCCGAGGTCGAGGCATGGTTCAGAAATAAATACTACAGGGTTCCCACCAGTGTTCGATTTGTTATGAATTACGAAGGGGGGGGGGGGGATCCTAAGACTAGTGGTTCATGGTAAATTTTTGTACATACTAGTTGTTTGGGAAGAAATACAAAGATTTTATTCCTGGTTGAGGTGGTGTGCGGAATCAACAACCGAGGATGAAATCCTCACGCACCAGGGGAAATCCCTAGCATCCCCCTTGGCAAATCGAACACTGGTTGCCACCAATCAGGGAATTCAGGGAAAAACTATGCTATTTTTGTAGTTCATCAGGAAACACAAGAACAAGATGATGATTGATTCAAGGATTCCGTTGATTTCGACAGACGAAGGATTGATATAAAAATCAAACAGCTGGAGGGGGGGGGGGGAGTGAAATACGTAGGAAGCCAGGAGAGAGGAGGAAGCTGTTAATTCGGAAATCAAACGTCTGTTTAACTCGAAGAAATGACTTTGATGAGTATCATAGTTACCGTAAGAAAGCTGTTCATTTTTTAAGTCAGTTGAACTAAAGATTGTTTAATCAGGTGAACTGTAGGAAGTGGAATTCCCTAATTAACGTACGTAATGTGATGTAATAAATATTTCTCTCTTGAAAGGCTATACCACATCCAAGATTAAAAACCTACTCATTTTATGACTAAGCAGTATTAATTCTTATACGGTAGTAAACTTGTTCCCATACACTTTATTAGCTATGGAAACAACGTGACAGTTCAGCTTCTCTAATTTACCAGGTGCGTAAATATGAAACCGGAATTTATGTACAGAAAAGACACAGTGATTGGATGACAATGCTAAGAACTAATTTATTCGAAGTATTGGTCATCGCTAGCGATACATTTCTGCCATCGTTCCGGCAATGTGTGGATGCCAAACCAAAAAAAAAAAAAAAGTGCCTCTTGTGCTGCAAACCAGTCATCAAGCCATTTTCGTAAGATGTGAAGCGCTTTTCAGCATTCCCATGGATGCAAATAAGTGAAAATCGGAAGGCGCCAAGTCTGGTGAGTAAGCCGCATGCGGAAGGATTTCCCAGCCAAACGTCGCAATCTTTGCCTTGACTGGTTTTGCTGTGTGGGAGGGTGCATTATCGTGAAGCACAATCTTTTTATGTTGTCTTTGGCCATATTCTGGTCGTTTTTCACGCAAAGTTTGATGCAAATCGATCATTTGTTGTCGGTAACATTGGGTATTAACGGTTTCGCCAGGTTTCAGCAGTTCATAATAGATCACTCCCTTCTGATCCCACCAAACACAAAGCATTGTCTTCCGTCCATAGCGATTTGGTCTTGCAGTCGATGTCGCCGGTTGTCCTGGAGTTACCCACGATCTTTTACGCTTAGGATTCTCGAAATAGATCCACTTTCCGTCACCAGTCACAATTCGATGGAGAAATGATTTCCTTTTGTACCTGGCAAGCAGAATTTCGCAAGTGGTTTTTCGGTTTTCCTGCTGTCGTTCATTCAATGCATGTGGAACCCATTTTCCCACCTTCTGAATCTTGTCCATGGTTTTTAAACGTATGGAAACTGCTTCTCGTGTCACATTTAATTGATCCGCGAGTTGTTGTTGCGTTTGAGCGTCATCCTCATCCAACAAAGCTTGCAATTCGCTGTCTGCAAACTTTTTCGGTGGTTTTCCTCGTTCTTCATTTCTCACGTCAAAATCGCCACTTTTAAATTTTGTAAACCACGCATAGCACTGTGACTTACCAAGCATGCGATGCGATTCTGCAGCAGTTTTCTTCAAATGGTAACACAAAATCAATGCTGTCCGCACATCGTGGTTTGTAGGTACAAATCGCACCATGTTCAACGCTATTAAACACTACACTATGACATGAAACTTGTCTGGTTGTGAGTTGCAAATCGTTATCAGCAGTCAAAACAAGCAAGTGGCGCCAAGGACGCAGTTTTACGGTAACCACAGTGACAGCTAACGCCGTCTATACACAAATTCCGGTTTCATATTTACACACCTGGTATAAATATGCACTTAGCTTTTTTTGGTCTCTCTCTCGAAGTCGATACTGTACGTTGAAAGAGTAGATAGTTACATCGAATGATGTGAACATATTCAATAGGCTTCACATTATATATGTATAGCACACGCATATTACTTACATAAAGATTTTTATGCTCCATTGTGCATTACTTATTGATCGGCCCTTGTATAAGGAAAATTTAAATTCTATGCAGGAACATACTTATTTTGTTTTCTTGTTTCTAAAATCTCAGTTCTTTTTCTTTTAAAGAATTTTAATATTGAATACAGGTGCTTAATATATGATAAATGAAAAATACGATACATTTTGTGTTGTTGAGTGACATTCTGTTTTATTTAGTAAGTTTTCTTTTGTTTTGACAGATGCCCGAAAATTAATGCGCCTTATTACAAGAAGACACAGTAAAAGGATCCAAAGGAATAAAAAACAGACAGGGGACCAGCAGCAGCAGCAACAACATGCTAATGCAGACGCAAGTGTACCTTCTCATGCTCCAGTATCTTCTAGTAATAGCACTGGCTCCACAGTTAGTGGGACGGGAGCCAGCAACCCACGTTCCAAAGTAACTTTTCATGACTCTCAAAATGGTGAAGTTCGCGAAGTGAGTATTTCTGTTGACCCACATCGACATAATCTCGGTCGTCGTGCAACTTTATGTGAAATGCTCTTAGGCCTTGTTCCAGGAACATTTTCTGGAGAAGACTTGGAACAATCACCGGATGATGACAGAATTATGGTGGCTGGTTTCATCCCAGATGGAGAAGCGATTAGGCACAGGAGTATCAAGATTGGTAAGTAAAATTGCCGACTTAATCATTTTAAAAATAAAAATTTGGTACGCTTTACAGCATCCTAGGCTGCATTCCGTTTTCTTCCATTATTTTCTTGCTTTATCCATCAGAGAAAGGAAGGTAGTCATAATTTCTCAACCCTCCTTATGCGTCTTTTTTCCGATTCCAGTTTGCTCAAAGGATAAATCTTGGTTACTAAAGAGAAGGTCGATCTGCGAGGTTCACTTCGTAAGTCATGGCAACTCATGTTCTTTTTTTCTTCAGCCTAATCCAATCTCCGACCGGAATATTAAAACATGTTGAGAAACCATAACCTGAGCTGTTTAAGCGAGCTAACAAGCAAACATATGGGGCAGAAAAGATTGTACTTTTTTTTTTCTTCCGTCATGATAAGCAAGTCAAAGTATATGCACATGCATATTTTGGCCACTCGAGTGCAATTGCTTTGGGAGAGATCAATGATATAAAAGTAAAATTTTGTCTGTTGAGAGTGGTCAGAAAGTGGAAATACCCGTATGTTTTTAAATTGCTGAATGAAATGGAAGGCAAGTACACAGTAATGGGTACTGGGTGGAAGGCTCTATCTAGTGGAGTGTACGTTCTTCATAATCGCGATTGAAATTTTTGAATGGGAAGAGGGTCGTGTAATATGTCATTCTGGGCTAGAATTTTACTGGAAATACGTTTCTGAAGCCAGTTTTACCGTACATGTTTTATTGTCAGAGATAAGAGTATAAGATATGATAAAAGTATAGGGTAATGGTGTAATAGCCTGACAAGACCCATTTCGTTTTGAAATAACGAAAGAAATGAAACCGAAATGCATACAAATTTTTGCTGGGTGTATTGTCCTATCGATATGGATTTGTATTTATTTGGGTTTCATTTCCCTCGTTATTTCAAAACGAAAAAATAGGTGTTTTTAAGCGTGTGTATTACATCATTACCACACACTAGTGCCATATTGCCGTATCTCTGACAATAATACCTTGACAGCAAAACTGGCTTCAGAAACATGTTTCCCGTAAAATTGTAGCCCAGAATGACATATTACACGACCCTCTTCCTATTTAAGGATTTCCAATCGATATTCAAGATGGCGGTCATGAAGAACGTACACTCCAATAGATGGAGCCTTCTACCCAGTACTCATTACTGTGTATTTTTGCCTTCCATTTCTTTTAGCAATTTAAAATCATACGGGTATTTCCACACGTTTTGACCACTCTCTACAGACAAAATTTGACGTTTATATAATCGGTATCACCCAAAGCAATTGCGCTCGAGTAGCCAAAATTTGCGTGCGCACACTTTTCAACATGATGACTATGAATAAAAAAAAAAATAGATAATTCTTTTCTGCCCCCATTAGTATGTTTAGTGGAGTGCAAAATCAGAGTATGTTCTGCCTTTGAACGAACGATTAATCGAATAGCAGCGTGTATAGTAGAGAATAGCAATACTCCGCTTTAGAAACCCGAAAGACTATCACATGGAATGGAACTTGTAAAAGCTTTGAAAACCCGAGATGTATCATACGTCACAAGATGGGTAACGATCAGTGCTCGAAATGAAAATTTAGAAGTAATTGTATATTTCAGAGGTAATACTGTTTTACATCTGTTAAGGCAGTTTTTCTCAACTTGTTCAGCTAGTAAGGATGTGTCTCAGCTACTCCATAAGCATAATAAGTGTAGGCAATAATATGTCATATAGTTTCGAGATTCGCAACGGATTGAAACTAGGCGATGCCTTGTCACAACTACTGTTTAACTTTGCTGTACAATATGCGATACTAAAAATTAAAGAAGGCAAAAAGGGACTAACATTGAATGGATTGAACCAGCTGTTCATCTACGCCGACGATGCAGGTTTAATAGAGGACGATATAAATGCACTACAAAGTAACCCCGAGGTCTTAGTAGAAGCTTGCGATGAGACAGATCTACAGGTGAACGTAGAGAAAAAGTACATTATAACAAGCTGAAATACAAAGGATAAAGGAAATTGAGACGTATTAATTAAGAATGAGATAGTAGAGAAAGTAAATCAATTTAAATATTTGGGAGCGAATCTAACAAGCAAGAAATAGGACATGGAAGAAATATAAAAGTCGCTTAGTGTCGGGCAACTCATTGTTTCTGTTCAGTCCAAAAACTCCTAACTTCACGATTAATATCAAGAAAGCTAAAATTGAAAATATACAGAACGTTTATGTTGCCAATTATATTTTATAGTCGCGAATGTTAGAGTACGACTCTGTCAACTGAACGTAAATTACATGTGTTTGAAAATAAGGTTTTGAGACGGATATACGAGACAAAACGAGATGAGATGACCGCAGAATGAAGGGAATTGCATAATGAAGAACTCCACAGACTATGATTTACCCGATATTATAAGAATAATGAAATTATGACGGCGTAGATGGGGGATCGGGGAAAAACTACGATTATATTCTATTGTGATTGGCAAGTCGGAGAGAAAGAGGCCGTTGGGAAGATCCATCGTTGTTGAATGACAATATGAGAAGGGATCTTCAAGAGGTTCATGATGAAAACTTAGTTACCAACTTGTCCGAGATATAATACAATGGCGAACTATTGTTACTGCAACAATGAACTTGCGAGTCCGTAAGCCATAAAGTTAGTTCGTTAGTTAAGACAGCGTTTCTCAACGTTTAACAGATCGCGATCCGCCGACGTTGTGTTGAACAGGTCCATGGCCCAGTTGATGAAATAATACTTTTAGTAGAATTTTGATTCGCTTGAAACAGGTTCGTCAAAGTCCGGGGTCACCAGGGCCAGGCGGTTGGAGAACACTGTACTGAATGATTCAAACGGAGATGTGGTTGAAGTGAAAAGAGGACAAGGAAGAAGATGGGTGCAATTTATTGACAGTGTTAAGAAAGATAAATAGTATGCTAAGACAAGGAAGTGAGGAGGAGCTCAGTCAGGGAGACTGTGCACATATTCTACCGCCATGCTTCAGCAGCAAGCGTTCGATTTGGATTATCGTTGGAAAAGTTTTGCTGAGACCTTTTAAACGACACCTCAACCACATTCGTAGTGCTAATACTTCCGAAGTTGGAAGTTACCGACAAACTAACGAACAAAGCGGTGAAATAAGGCTTCCCAGTTTCTGCTGCTGAAGCCTAAAAAGTAATTGCAGGGTCGAAAATAACGAAGAGATCTTATAACTTGCTTGAAGGACCTTCTGCTTTTGGCAAAACATGAATTATGATAATGGAGAAAATACATGAAAGATAGAAAATTTAGCCGATTTGTACTGGAACAGGACGTAATGGATTTGTTTCTTCTTTTTGTCTTCACGTTCTAAATAAAACCAGCTAATTCTCAGAACTTTTGTTTTCAGGAAACCCATTAAAATAAAATGTCACAGAAAAGGATGAACGAAGATGATAGTGTGAAGCTCCGCTGTTTAGGATAAGTTACTCACAACCTCCACAACATGCATTCCTGAATAATTACAATGCTAGTGCATCACAATTTATGTTGAAGACAAGGGTATCGAAAGCTTTGAGCATGAAGACTTCTAGACAGTGAAGTCTGGCAATGGCATCGAAAGCTTTGAGTGAGTCACTTTCGAAACATGCTTAGTTCTCGTGATTTTTGTAACTTTCGCAGTTATATTACGGGATTTTGGCGTGCCTAGAACGATGCTTTCTCATATGGACCATGCAGTACCAAGAAAAATATTATTTTAGAGTTTCGTAGAATAGTCCAAGAAATAAGTGTGGAATAGACCCTCTACATTACATCGAGAGAAGAAATATCACATTTTAGGGTTATTGCTACAATCGACGACTAAGCCTCTGGCCAGGCTAAGTTGAGACCAAGTCATATTTTGGCCAATAAGAGTACGCAAAATGAGACTTGGCCTCAACTTAGCCCCAACCAGAAGCTTAGTCGTCGATTGTAGAACTGACCCCTAGAGGTTCCTTGTAGCAGGTTTTGTTCCAAGGCTATAACCCCCTTCTCACTGTTCCCCTCAGTGCGATATCATCAACCCAGTTAGGAGGTGCAGGCAGCTGCACCCATGAAAAGACATCCTAAAGGTGCAGTTTCCGTTTTGGCGATGGTCGTACGCAATGACCGCATTCAGCGAATGCGTGCGACGGAAGCATTTAGTGGGGTAGTTTCGTTTATGCGTTTGGCGCGCGCGCGACTCCTTACTGTACTCTATACACAATACTCTGCTGCCATCTATTGAACACCAAACTTACTACAGGCCCATTACATGTTTTCTCTACAATTTCGTAGCATTTTCGTCCAATTCTTTACGTTAGCTTTCAATTCTCATGTCTGCTGAAATTCATATTTGGCCCAAAATAGTTCCAAATTCAAAGAAAACACAAATGTAAACTGCACAGTACTCTGCAACGCATGCGATTGCTGCAGCTTGACTGGTCTCCGAGGAGTCGTTGCAACAATTGCATGCGACTTCATGCGTCCGATGCACAAACCAAACCGACTTCACTGATTTTCCTTCAACGTGTCAATGCAGTGACGTGTGCAGCAGTAGCTTGCGATCATAGCATACAACAATCGCACAAACGAAACTGCACCTTAAGTTGTTGGTGAGAAATATATTTCGTAGCTCCCTTTGGTAACTTTCAAGGAAACCAGAAAGTACTCTTCGCTCAGAAAGACATCTGTTCGAAACGAGGGAGTTCCGAACAATAAAAATATTTCTTAGTAACGGCTTTTGGGTATTGATAAGACTAGATCATTGAGAGTAAAAACCATTGTTACACTATAATCATAATAGGCCAGGAATTACTATAAAAGAAAATAAGAATGAACACTATGAAATAAATAAATTTCAGTAACCAGTTGAACAGTTTTAGACTATAACATTACCTACTAAATTTTAAAATTAAACAGATACAAAGTTAATCCCTGGAGTGTTGTACTAAAGTATTTCTCAGAACAGTTTCATGATCTAGTCAATGAAATGCTTTTACAGGCAACAGCTGGAAAAATTGTCCTTAATTATGTTGTTCATTCTATTACATTCTGTATAAAATGAAATAAGGCACAAATTGTATATTAAAGCCATATTCGCTTGAAATAGGAAGCTTGTGGTGACCCGGTAGGAAGGTCACCAGAACCCGGGGGTTGAGAAACACTGCTTTAAGGGATTAAGTCTCAAGTCGAGCACTTTTTAATGTCAGCGAAAGAGAAAGTAGCATCCAAGGCTTTTGCGTAGGTATCATACCGGCATTCGCTCGGTGAAAATAAGGGAAATGTATGAGAATCCCAGTA
This sequence comes from Lepisma saccharinum, assembly GCA_022664845.1. Lineage (NCBI taxonomy): Eukaryota > Metazoa > Arthropoda > Insecta > Zygentoma > Lepismatidae > Lepisma > Lepisma saccharinum. The sequence continues at coordinate 45,694 of JAGDQP010008307.1, read as the reverse complement.
TGTATGGTCGACAACAGGACTTGAACCTGCGTGCTTCCTCAGTGACGATCCAAAGTCCGCGAACCTAACCGACTTAACCATGGTGACAAATGAAAAAAATCTCTGCGCAGGATACAAATCCCGTTTCGCCCGGATCGAATCGCTACTGATTTGGCTTCGTTCGCCAAATGTTTGGCGATGCAGGACAATGCCTTACCGTACACAAAAACTTGTGTAAAGTATATCTACATGTAGTTCCATAAGTAATGTTTCTGCAATATTATGCCATAGAAGAATGTTAATACTTCCGTAGAACCGTTCATTGTTAAAATATATATAACATTTCTTGGTACTTATTCTGTATCTTTATTTATGATTTTGTAATAAATCAGTACCACATAACCATATGTGAGTGCTGCAAGTTTTGTAAGGATGTATTCGTTTTTAATTTTTGTAAAAGTTTCATTCACTTTATATGTGCATTACTGTAATGAAATGCGCTATATAGTAAAGGCGTAAAAAGAAACATTTTCTTTGAGTATAGAAGTGGTGGAATAGGAAAAAAATAAAAGAAATAAAAAAAAGGGGGAAATATGCGAGAAAGCTTTACGAAGAACTCGTTCTTGAAAAAAAAAAAAACCAGGCGTATAACCATAAATACACTGGATGGAAGTTATGGTATAAAGTAGAGAGATATAGTGTAATAATTCTTCTGTAGAGAAAGATTGAAAATCCCTCCGAAAACATTCTGCTTTTCACAGAATTCGGTCATATCATCTTTAAGAGGCGAGATCGATGCCGTTTTATATAAGGTTATGCGGCTTTATAAATTTCAATGGAACTTTGGTTATGAGTTTCTTTTGAAAAAAAATGCATTTTGTTGTGGGTTACTTTTTCTTTTATTGTTGGCGTACTACGTTGCTGTGTGTGTGTGCGTGCCAAAGGACCTCTGTGGGCAAAGGAATGGAAGAGGCCGTTTTTATATATATATAAAAAAAAGTATTAAAATGCTTTCTTGGTCCATATGAGTTTTCTCTCTCGAGTATAAAGGATTTTAGAAAAGCATGTCCTTTGAAGGTTCGTGTTTTGTTGATAAAAATTCCTATTTTTTTTTCTTCTTATTCTAAGAGGAAACGTTATGTGGAAAACATGTCAGTGTATAAAGAAGAATAAATAGCTAAACAAGATTGTGTGTGCTCATCGTATGTATTTTCTATTTTTTTTTTTAACGCAAAGTTCAGATTATCCGTGGAGATTTTTTGTCTAATGTTTTTTTTTCTCTTTTTTTGAATTTCTATATAAGATAGTAATGTGAGCCACGTAATTAGTTTCTTTTCAAATAGTATGGATCTGCACAAAGTGTAGTGAGAATAGAAGTTTTGTTATAAGCATGTGCAAGTGTTTACAAAGTCTTCTGTGCTTTCTAACTTAAGAAAGATCGTCTCTTGTATGTAAAAGTACTAGTTTTCAAGAGAAAAGTCTACCTTTTGCGTCTATCATGTATCGGCTGGGGACTTGTTGAACTTACAAGGAAACTCTCTTTTTTCCTTTACATTAAAAAATATCATTTTTAAAATTACGGTGGTAAAGCCTAAATGAGAAAGTAACGTACAAAACTCCACAAGTACGAAAGCTCACCCTGCTCATGTGTAAAGTTTATTTCCATATCTCTTTTCCAAAAAAATATGAAACAGGAGTTGATTAAAGCTCACTGAAAAAATTATCTCAGTTAGCGTCACGCAGGTTAGAGTTCATCCAGAGAACACCAAAAACTTGTTTTCTGTCACTTCTAACAAAAATCTGCTTAGATGGACATGTGGGGTTTTGCATGTTATATCCTCATTAATGAAGTCTGAAGGATTGGTAGTTTAGATTAGGGTTTCTTTGAATTCATATAGGATTTCAACAACTTGACCTAGTAATTGGGAAATCCTAGAACGTGATCATGGAAAATTAGTTGTGGTGAGGCTTTCCTTGATTTAATCTCAATAATACCAAGTGAAGGTGGAATGGTATCTTCAACACTTTCCTAAAGAGCTGTCTTTTTTTCTGCATTGGAGAAGGGCATTGCCCGTTAATAACACAATTCTTTATGAGCTCTGCTTAGACAACTTGAAGTGTTCTGTCAAAATTCTTTCCACTAGAGAATCCTGAATAGAACGGTTCATACATAACAAGGAAGCTTTACCCTCATCCCATGCTCACGTCTAAACCTCAACCATCTGAAGAGAACCTTGTGCTGTCTTTTGCGGTTTCCTATCCAAATGTTGTCTGTCCTTTTTTAATCTTCTCTTTTTTACTGTTCCTTTCTTTCTTGCTCTGGGGTCAGTCAAAGGCAAAAAAAAAAAGAACACCGTTCGTTTTTGCCATCTGCTTTGAGAGAGTGGCAAGGCCGCAGAAAATTTCTTGTCGGAATCTTTCAGACGGTAGGTGTCAATGTTTAGTTAACCTCAATTGGTAGGGGAGCCTACTGTCCTTCAGTCTCTAGAAGCAATTTTTTTTTTCTTAAAAGGAATTCACGTGTATATAGTTTCAGATCCTCATTCCTCAACACTTTGCCTTTTGTCCTCCATAATCAGGACCTCAACATGAGCATTGTTTTCTGCGGTGGTGGCAACAATGTGGCGTCCAGACCTTGGCGAACCTTCAGTTGGTTGTCGCCCGCCACTTATTTCTGGAACCCACTTCCTAACAATATTGTCAGCACTGGGATTATCCCCTGAAGTGTCCCTAAAGTGATGGTGAATATCGTCAATTTTTTTACCACGTGCAGATAAAGAAAAACTTCATCACAATGCGTTGCTCGTTCATAGTGAAAGCCATCTTTCGGTCAGTGTCAGAATCGGCTTTTCTTTATAAACGAACTTATTAACAAAGGTTAAGGCTAGACGCATGATAAGGTCTTTAGGCAACATTTTGGGTCAGGCCGAATGGATGATGGTGGGATAAATTGATGGAATGAAGAAAATGGTAGGAAACGGGAGAACCCCGAGAAAACCCACGCACACGGTTTGTCCACCACTAAGCTTTCATGGTACGATCCGGGATCGAATCGATGACCCAACGCACCAGAAGTGGGCGCTCTACCACTATGCCACCGAGGCCCCAGAAGTTGATATTGTGCACACTTATAGCTTAAAATCTGAAGTTGACTGAGGAAATAAGAATATTAATCTACACACCGTTTTTTTAATAACAGCAAAACAGACTTCAGATATGCAAATTATAAGTTGCTATAAATGCCAGAAGTATCGAAATGTATCGGTCTATTTCAGGAAAAATTAGTTCAAATCGCATATGCTCTCAATTGCCACATTGCGTAACTCGAACCAAGACTCATTTGAGTATCTAACAATCAAATCGCCTATAGACCAGTGACTATGATGCAGCTCCCAGTCCGGATGCATGTACTAATACAATACGACTTGAATGTGTCGCAAGCTTCCGGGTTCCACAGATCTCAACGTGCGCCGTTCTGGTCCGGTGGACACGTTGTCTGGTGGACACGGTATCTTCCTAATTGAAGTTCTGGTACCTCACCTAAGTCAGTGTAGCCTGTTGATTAGCCGTTACAGAGAATCGACCTTTATCAGTCAACTATAGGTGGCCACCGTAACAACGAAATGGTATTAACGCTGAACTCTCGATACTGTTGAGAAAGGTGCGTTGAAAATCCGCAACAACTCTGCTATTGAGTGTCGCAAGGGCATGGTCCACTATGAGTACTCGTTCGAAGTTCACGTTGTGTACCAATTCGACTGTGGAATGTCGATCTACATTGTAGATATGCCGATCTACGTGGTACATATGCCGATCTACGTGTAATGGCTACTGGTGCTCTTTCCTCATACTGGTCCAGAATATTCATAATTCAAACGAAGTCAAGACTACCGTATCGTAACGTTCTGTTGCTTTCCGCGTGATGATTAGGTAGAGACGAATGGATACACAGGATTTGTGGCTTTTGCCCATCACCTGTTTTATTACAAAAATAATATAAGTTCAATAAGTTACTAAAAAAGAGCGTCCCGTACCAAAGTATTTACAGTAATTGGTGAGTTATGGGATAACTCTTTACGGCTTCTTATTCTCGGGTGATACGCCTCGTAGAAGAGAATTAGGATAGGTGTTCGCACCAGCCTGACAGCTAACTGTGTGTAACAAGGATGACACCAGCCCGACTGCTAACTGTGTGTGCAGGAAGGTTTGGATACCAGCCCGACTGCTAACTGTGCACTAGGAGAAGGAGAAGAGAGGAGGTGATCACCCAGAGCAGTGATAAGTTATAATATTGCATCGGGTTTTTATAGCCCTTCTTGGTGTGGTCATCCAAGCTCCTCCTTCGATGCTTGTGGCTCCTTCTGTTGTTTCCTTGCTGAAACTGGTGTTGTCGTCTGCTTGTTTACATTGCACTGTTTGTTTACATTGCATAACTTGTTCTACACATGTTTGTTATTCGTATTACACACGCCACTACAATGTTTACGTTGCGAGTATGAGATGACTCGTGCTCAATCTCGTGGAACATTACAATATTGTTACGTGTATTACCCGAACCCTTTATTTTTTATATAATTGTTAGAAAAATATTATTGTATTTAAGGAGCATGATTTTTCTTGCTATTAAATTAATAAACATTTTTAAATTTTACTATAGTGAGTCCAAACCTTAATGACGTTTGACCTTGAAGAACGGGAAAGAACTACCACATTGTAAAGCCGCAAATATAAGAGAGAAACTTTTGTGTCACAGATTCTGTGAGTTGTGGTAGCAGCAGATGGAATTTAGTGTTCTTGAAGCAGTAGAAGTGCAAATATCGCTCTCTGTGGGGCATTGTTGCCATGTGACACGCAAGATGATCGTAAAGAATAACTCAAGAGTAATTCGAAAATAGTACCCAGTTTTCCGTATCGAATAATATTCTCTGTCATGTAAAAATTACCAAGAACTAGAATTCAGCTGCAGTGTATCACAGTCAGCTGAAACTGCCGAACGTAGATGCAGCAACGTTGCAGCGTTTGTTTCAGTATTGGTCTTTACAACTCACGCACGTTTTGTGGAAACAGACGACAATTTTGACAGAGTAAAACACGTATGGAAAACGAAGCTGTCCGATTACGACTGGAGATATGTAATTGGATGTCGCTCGTTTTGCCTTAAGCATATGGAAAAACTGTAGCATAAAAACTACAGCAAATCAGGTGAACTCATATCGCGAACTGAAAGCCACTATTATTTGTATAGAAACTGTGGATGTGCGAAGTAAAAACTAGTAAAGAAAGTAGCAATTCCACGAATATGTCCTACCCGATGGTAAAAAATTAAACTAACTGTGCATTTATTTTAATTAGTGGAATCGATTCTTGGAAGGTATACGATTCATGCTTAAATAAAGAAATAAAAAAAGTCATTAGCACAAATGCGTAATTAATTACCTTCTCTTTTTCCGGGTATTTAAAAATCACAAAAGAGTTACAATTGTACTTAATTTTAACAGTTAATTATTCAGCTAAAAATGTAGAAATTTGAAATTAAAAAAATAATGATAAATTGAACTTCTTTTTTTCTATATTGACATAAACTATTGATTTGTTTCTTAATAATCGTCCTTACATTATAAAAATCGATTACATAATTATGTCAGTGCGTGACGCTCCACATATCTAAAGTACTATACATTGCAGAATACTTGATGAAAAGGAAATTGCTTTTGTCTGATGTTTTAGAGTCAAATGCTGAACAAAAAAGTATTTTAAACTTTTTTTCTAATCACAATAGATTTTGTGCAAATCATTAATATACTTGTAGTGTGGTCAGTGCGTGATGTTCTCAGATTATGGTGAGTGTGCGTTTTCCAGTGTACTATGAAAAGTACTGTGCACTGCAGAATATTTGGTGAAAAGTAAAGCGCTTTCATGTGGTGCATTAGAGTCAAATGCTGAACAAAAAGTATTTCAAATGTTTTTGCTAATCAATAAATTGTGTGTATTTATTATATAATATTAAAGTTGCCGTCACGCATTGACATTTTTACAACCCGCACATATATTTCACTAAACTCTCTGAAAGTATGGGCCCAACAAAACTATCTAATGTAATACTTAATAGGAAAATGTTTGAAGTTTTATTTTTATAAAAACAATATCAATTTGTATGTAGTAACAGCGTATAGGAAGATAAAAAAAGCCCGACATACTGACATGATCATTCAATCAAGTTTAAATTCTAATACTTGCCAGGCCGTAAACAGGACTAGAAAGGAATAGGCCATTCATTTATGTCAATATGTAAAAGAAAAAAGCTTTATATGTGTATATTTTAAATTTTGCATTCCATCATTTTTTGTTGTATAACTCATAATTAAAATTAGTAAAATCGTAGCTTTTTAAAAACTTTTTGAATAATCTAACAACTAAAGCTCACTATGCATTTGTACTAAGACTTATTAAAATATTTTTAGTAAACACACATTGTGTACCCAGAACTACAGCTTGTGTTTTTGGGAGCAATATCCGGTTTCGGCGCCCCTTCGAAGGAGCCTAAAAATGTACAACATCCCCTCCTTATTTTAATTTGTACTTCATTCAAACCAGTCCAGTGCTTGGAGGCGTGATTCTCCCAGACTCGTCTATGGGGGATGTCACCCCTAAATTCGAGCGCACCCTCAACTTAAAAAATGTTTACAGCCAAAAACGATAGCCGTGCAAAACTGCACTTACATCCCCCAAACTGAATATCCTGGCAGAATCCCTGGGAGGCACGAGCGCCCTTTGCCCTCCCTTACTTGCGATCCTGGATACTTTCCAAGAGCTGATTGCATTAATTTACAAAATGTTTACTGTATGTTTGACTTTTTACTACAGGGCTTCACTTATTCGTAGAATCGCTCTAATATGGATTTTAATTTTTTAACTTTTAGAACACAAGAATTTTGGCCACGCATTATATTTTATATGTGATATCTAGGATCTGTTAATGAGTCCGTTTGTTTGTTTCTATCAGAATGCACAAAAATAAAGCAATACATACAAGGTAAAAACATCTAATTATTCACATATATCCTTCGTGACGAAGAGATGTCAGTGCGTGACGCTGTGGTTTTCCTCCTATACGCTCATTATATTTATATATTCTTAATTTTTAAAAATAGAAATTAACACATTTGTCTTTAAAGTATGTGTGTGTTTTTAAATCTTTTGTGGGGTCCATACTTTCAGAGAGTTTGTGGGAAATGTATGTCAGAGTGTAAGTGCGGGTTACAAAACTGTCAGTGCGTGACAACTTTAACATTAATAATATATAGTATTCTTATTGATTACGTGTTCTTTCACTGGGAATGTATTTTTCAATGTCTTCTCTATGAAACAGTGTGCTGAAATCGCCTTTTTTGAAATTATGAGAGATGTTATAAGGCAATTAAAGTCGAAAAGTGTATTCTAAATGTCAGTGCATGACGCGTGGAATCGCTTAATGTTAACCTTTATTTTAGCCGTAAGATATACAAATATCACCGAACTTTTGAATATCTGAAATATTCAAGCGGCCTGTACAAGATGAAATCTAGCATACATGCGATTTGGATATAAAATAATCAATGGTATATTTTGGTGTGAATTGCTGTTTTCAGAGCTCGACTTTCACATATCTGTTCGTACCACGTAACAATAACTTATTCGCATACCAAGACTAGAAATTGTTAAACACTCGTATGTTCTTCATTCAGGACTATATCGGAATATATTCTCCGACCACTGGAGATAGATAATATGAGCTCAGAGCAAGGTTTCGAAAGAAGAATTAAGTAAATACGTAAGATATTATTGTTTTATTTGTAAACAGTTTTGAGTGTAAAATGGCAGTACTGCTCTATGTAAAACCTTGTGAGAATAAATAAACCAATTAGTACCAATCATTGCTAAGTGGCGAGCGAGGTGAACACTGCTGCATGGGTGACTCGCGTGTACGGGCACACATGCACTAGATTCATCCACGTAATAACATTTTACTGCTATAAATCTTGCTATTTTTGCGGTCTCTTTCTTATTTAATTCATGTAGAATGTTTATTCTTCATTAAACGTTGCCCTCTTAATGGATTTGCCTTTAAGGAATACGTTTTGTGATGGAAACAAATCATGTACAATACCACTAAGGTCAGTTCCAAGACTGACTGTTTTTTTTTTTTTATCACACGTGATACCAGGTTCCTATCAATTTTTTAAATGTCCACAATGCAATGTTCCCAGCGCCAGTACAATTACTAGAAATAGTCCTAGAATTCATGGGCTGGAATTGACCATAGGGCCTCCGTCGCTACGGTGATAACCTTCTACGAGCGGAAACGTCTCCCATGCAGTTGTTGTTTCATACGACGGTTCTTTCCCATCCACCATATTCCCTCGACCTCTCTCCTTCCGATTGTTTCCAGTTCCGTCGTTTTTCTCTGCTGGGAAATGTTCTATCCAGTCGAAGGATATAAGAATGAGTTTTGCCTTTAGTAGTGATGTGCAGTCTTGATGCGTGAATACTTTCTCATAAATTCTTTGTAAATAACTTAAATAAAACGAAAGAAATTGACATTAAAAGCATCATTTCTATTTTAAAAGTAGAAGCGTAAGAATTCAGTTTTCCCCCTTTGTGAACATTTTGTTTTAAATGGATGGGCATTCCCTCTAAAATGTCTAGAATTACAATGATATTTTGTACTCGTTTTGCCGCAGTTAGTTTTTGTTACAGCACGCTCTTGATGGAACGTTTTGTGAAATTGAAATAGGATATTCTTCTTCTCAGGGAAGAATATTGTATCATTCTTTCTTTGTCTTAACTACGAACATTGCAGACGTAATAGTGCTTGTTCTCCACCAGCCGAAATTAATGTTTCTCTGTCAAAATGTGTACTTTAGTTATTGCATTTTTTATATTCCTTTTTTGCAATCTCCTTCTGTTGCAGAATTCTGTAGTCGTTGGAACAGACGTGATTTATAAGGAGATTTCGTAGTATTTTTAAAATTGCATTTGCTTAAAAAACATTTTTAATTAATTTGTTTGGTAATATGTAGGGCACGGATAGTTATGCACTTAAAATACCTAAAATATGCACTAGAAAGGAGAAAAATATACAAAGCAATATGCCCTTTCGAAAACACTTTAGCTTCTTGTAAATGTTTTAGTCAAATTACTGCAAAAGCTTTCATGTTTACAGATGTCCATTCTTCATTAAGCTCATATGATTTAACATGATAAAAATGTGTGTGTGTTTTTTATACTTCCGCTCTCAAATATTTGAGTTTACATACTCAAATACACTTACTTAGAACAACACTTATTTCGAATACAGCTATTTTTTTTTAATAAAGGGAAAATATTACTTATATATCAAAATTGCATTTAATTACGACATGAGAGCTTAAATTTTCAAACTTGAAACATCCGTGTTCGACAAGAATGTTTTTCTACTACGAAAAATCTCGTTCTCCGTCACTAAATACAATTGAACAATATTTAAGGGCAATAATATCTGACACATCAAGGTTAAAGTCATCTGCAGATTTCGTTTCGGAGGGGTGTCCACTAGTTTCTTTCGGGGGTCCAGGCTTGTATTTATACGAAATATACATAATTACGCCTAAATTTATATTAATTTCACATAGAAATAGGAATTTTAAAAAGAGTACGCCCCTGTCTCTAGGTATACAGAACTTTCAAGCACGCTCAGCACATTTCTAATATCATCTCTTATTTTGATGTTTGTTTGTACTGGCTTCGTCTCTGAAATATGCAATGTGTTTATATAAATGATTCATATATGCATTTGCGTATGTAACATGCATTCTCCGAAAGAAAAAGAAACGTTGAAATATGCATTTACATATGCAAAACGCATTACTATCTGAGCCCTAAATGTGACAACATTCTTAATAATTCAACTTTTGGCATTTCATATTGGACTTAACTATGAAGTAGATGTCAGATTGGCTGATCTGCCAGTCTTTGTGTGCGGTGAATAAATTATGTTGACAACAGTCATCGGGACAGTAAGCCATTGTTAATGAATTGATAACCATGCCAAATTTCACCACACTGTAAAAAATAGCTGTGTTAATTCAACACAATGCGGTGTCCCAGCGTGACTACCACTTTTGTGTGTTAAATCAATACAGCACACGGTGTTGATTTCGGTAGTGAGAGAAAAAAAAAGTTATGGCTGCAGCTAGATTTGAACATGGGTTGCTCAGTCAGAAGTAGAGGGTCTTACCGACTTCGCTAAATCGTCAGACGAAAAGAGCACTAGATTGAAATAATATAGAGGATAAAAAAAATGTTGCTGAACTCCAAACACAAACAAAGTTACTCTCACGACTTATGCCATGATTTAATCACTTTTCCATTGGTCAATTAGGGATCACAATCCCAATTTATTGAGAATATGTTCCATTTCTATGAAAGCAAGCGCAGCATTTGACATGTTACGAAAAGAAAACAATAATGCTGCTCAAGTGTTTAGCTGTCGCCATCTTGCTTGCTTTCATAGTAATGGAATATTCTCAATGAATAGGAATTCTGGTTTTCAATTGACAAATAGGAAGTGATTAAACTATGGGATAAGTCGTGCAAGTAACTTAGTTTATTTTGGGGGTTCAGCAACATATATTTGATCCCCTACACTGTTTAAATCCATAGTGTAGTCGTTTAGTTCAAATGTTGTTCATTAAATATCGTTTACATGTAGTACCTTTCATGTCTGACGATTTAGCAAAGTCTGTAAGACGCTCGACTTCTAACTGAGCAACCCATGTTCAAATCTCACTGCAGCCGTAAGTTTTTTTTCCCACTGTACCGAAATCAACACCGTGTTTTTTGTTGATTTAACACACAAAAGTGGTAGTCACGCTGGGACACCGCATTGTGTTGAATTAACACAGCTATTTTTTGCAGCGCACTTAGAGGTAGTCAACCTGTCGAACATCATTGTAGTGTGGGTTGCCGCGTGCTTTGCTTTAAAATTTTCCATTAGTCATTGGAATTCAATGGATAATTAGATTGTCGATTATCTCTGAATATAATAACTTTAGAATCAAAGTGATATGATAACGGCCCAGTCCGATCCATTGTTTGATCATGTGGTAAAAATCATTCCAATCGTTCATAGGGATGGACACGAGCGAGTTCGAGTCGAGTTTTCGTTAAACTCGACTCGTAAGAGAAATCTGTCAACTCGACTCGGCAAATATTGTCCAACTCGACTTGAAACTTGACTCGAAATTCACTCGAGTTTCGAGCTGAGTCGAACTAAAACGAGCCAAATCCTACAGTATTAATGTCTCAATGCTGTCTTCTTGGGATGGACAGAATTTCCGGACAACCAGATGACAAATTATCCGGTATCCATTTAACCATCCGGATATTAGCCGACATCCGAAAACTATCCGCTATCCGTCTGGATATTACATGACATCCCCATATAGTCCAGTTATTAGGTACTTTTTGGGTGCAAAAGGTTGAGGAGTTTTGAAATTTGGTACGAATGTACACTTAAGAGCCCTAACTATACTGCTAAATATGTAACCTTGGGTTGGCGGATAGCCGTTCGCCCCGCCATATTGAAAAATTGCAGCTGAAAGGCAGATTTTAGCATAGAACTCCATTCCTGTAGGTTTTAGAGAACATTTCTTTAATTGAATGTAAATTTCCTACAAAGTTACTTATATAAAAATTTTGAAGATGTTGGCATCTTGAATCAAAAATTGCGGAAAAAACATCTATATATATAAAGTATGCCCAGTCCAAACGACTGAAGATAGAAAAATAGTCATCTTTAATCCAATATGGTGGACACATCATATATATATATATATATATATATATATATATATATATAAGAAAAGAACAGTAGAACACCCAGACCGAATCGCTGAAGCTAGATAAACGAAACTTGGCATAAATGTGTACCACCAAGAGTAGGTTGTGAGAAAATTACGAAATTTGAAAAAAAAAATGCCATCTTGACTGCAATATAGCCAACAAACGTATATATATGTCGAAATATGCCCAGGACGAACCGCTGGAGCCAGAGAAACGAAACTTGGCATGAAAGATTGTCATCAAGTGTAGTTTACCATAAAATTTCGAAATTTGAAAAGACTCGGCATATTGGATCCAGTATGGCCGAAAAACATACATATCTAAGATACGCACATATATTTTAATCGGCTCTATTGGATTCAAGATGATGACATTTTTCAAATTTCGTAATTTTCTCGTAACCTACTCTTGATGGTACACATTTATGCCAAATTTCGTTTTTCTAGCTCCAGCGGTTCGGCCTGGGTGTTCTTTCTTATATAATTTGTCCGCCATATTGGATTGAAGATGACTATTTTCTCCAAATTTTGTAATTTCCCCGTAATATACTCTTGATGATACATCTGCATATCCAATTTCGTTTGTCGAGTTTCAGTGGTTTGGACTGGGCAAAATAGATATTTATCCGTAATTTTTTATTTAAAATGGCAACATTTTCAAAATTTTTATAAGTAACTTCGTAGAAAATTTACATTGCAAATCCACTCCACAGTTTTAAAAAAATCTCTAAAACCTACAGGAATAGAAACCTTTTAGCAGCCATTTTTCAAGATGGCGGCGTGAGCGGCGGTCCCTCAAGGTCACAAATTTCGCCTTATAGTTAGGGCCCCCAACTGTACACTTCTGCCAAATTTCAAAACTCCTCAACCGTTTGCACCAAAACACCTTTTTTATGTCTCTAATGACCGGACTAATATCCGTCATCCGATGAGTAGTTATCCATCCTATATCCGGATAACCTTTTATCCAGATTTGGTCATCTCTTGTCTTCCCGCTTGGCCAATTCCGTTTCACCTAACGAGGAATTTTGTAATTTCGTAATTTTGAATTTCCTGTTCGTGGCGATACTAATATAAATGAAAACACTTAATGGTCACCAGAACCAACATTAATAAAAATAGGAGTCTATTGCCGTTGGTCTTGTTGTCCATTAAATGTTTTCATTTATATTAGCATCGCCAGAAACATACAATTACAATTCCCATCTCACGTTTTGGCACAGGGCTGCAAAAAAGTAGAATTATTTGAAAATTATTAACGGCCGCCAAGTATTTTGAAAGTATTGTTGCCAATACTCATTTATGTACGAAGTTTCATTCCGATCGGTTTATAATTGGAAAAAGTTTTTTTTTAGAAGTTCGAACGGCTGCCATGTTGTTATTATGTGATGGATCGTTGTGATTTTCGCACTCAACTAACATAAACTAAATATTCATTTTTGGGTCAAATTTAGTTCCGATCGGTTAATAATTGTGGAAATTATGAATTTTTTAAAAGTTCGAGCGGCCGCCATTTTGAAATTTTTCATCCCATTATTCTGGCTAACGAACTCATCCAAGATGTTTATACAGCCAGTTTTTGTTCCGAATTTGGTTTCAATCCGTTGAAAATTACGGCAGTTATCTCGTTCACAAGAAACGGTATATTGGATATATATAAACATTTGAACTGAGGTTGAGGGTGGTTTTCGTGTCAGGGGATGATGATCGGAGAAACTACATAGAAACTTTCCGGAATTTCTGACATGACAGTCTCTGCATTAGACATATTTCTAAATAAATCTACCTAACATGCAAAATAATCGCCCCCGTAAATACCCCCTCCGCCTTACATTTCTGTTGCTGTTGGTTTTCTTGACCTGATGATGTGTTCATTCGATTCAGCGTACCAGAAAACCTATAAATCGACACCTCACACGCCTATTTCACACAACAATGGAATTCCAGTACTTTTCCCGTTCCCCTTCCAAAAACACCCCTTTCCCCTAGAATTTTTATGCACTATTCGATTTTGTGAACCTCATGTCTAAGGTAACTTACTACCAAAGTTTCATGAATGCAGGAACTTTTCCATTTTTGGGTCTGTTTTTGGCTTATTTTACCTGTACTAAAAACGAGCTAAAACGAGTCGCACGGGCGAGCCAAATATCAAACTCGACCCGAAAATCAGTGACTCGAGTCGAGAAAATTACCTCTGGCTCGACTCGAGAGTCGAGTTTTAGCTCGAGTCGTGTCCATCCCTAATCGTATAAGTACGGTACTTTTTGCGTGATGCTATCGCACACATAGTCCCTCTCAATTTTACCTAGTCGGGTCATAAGTTCTGTCCCAACTGCAAAAGACAACAACAACTAAAATACGAGGAGGAAAATTAAAATGTTTTGCGAAATAAAACAACGATAAGTGAAAATCAATTGGGAACAACATTTATTCAAAATGGTTTCCTCTTGCCTGGACACAGGCTCGCAAACGACGCGGCCAATCATCGATGGCAGCACGCACCACATTCATGTCTATGTTAGCCACTGCTTTCACTATAGCAGTTTTCAAGCGGTTCAAAGTTATGGGAGGTAGAGAACACACCTTCTCCTCCAAATAGGACCAGATCTTGTAGTCAAGAGGATTTAAGTCTGGACTGGACGACGGCCATTCTTCGGTGGTGATGAACGCAATGTTGTTGCGACTAAACCACTCCTGAGTCGATCTCGCCTTGTGAGCTGGTACTGTCTTGTTGGAACACCCAAGGCTTATTTTTGAACAGAGTTTTGCCAAGAGGTTTCACCAACTTGTCGAGAATGTCCTCCTGGTACACTTAGGCACCTGTTTTGACACTTTTTTTTTTTTTTTTTCAAAAATGGACTTCAGTGGGGCCCGAGTACAACACACTCAGCCAAACCATCACTGATGCGGGGTGATGACTACGCTGGACTCGGGGAACTTGTTCACATGCTGCAGCACTGGTTGTAGCATACACTCGATCATTCTGGTGGTTGAGGTGTTCTTCAACAGGGAAAATTTTCTCATCTGTAAACAAGATTTGTCGATGCTTGTTATCTGCGTACTGATGCAGGAGCAACTTTGATCTGTCAAGTCAAATTCTCATCAGACGCTGATTTAACCGATGGCCTGTCCTTTTGCGATAGGCATGTAGTCCTAGGTCTTCATTGATCGCCCTTTTCATTCATGATCGTGATATGTTCATTTGCAGGGCCATGAGTTTCTGCTTACGGATCGGGTTTCGAGCGATTCGTGCCTTCATTGCCTTAACGACAGTTGGTGTTTTAACCGAGCGAGGTCTACCAGTGCGATACTTATCCTCGATAGACGATGTTTCATTCGCTGTATGGTGCGATAAACCATTTTTTGTGTAATGTTCAGTTTCCGCAGTAACTTAAAGATAGTCGTCGTAGAGTGTCCGCACTTGTGTAAGGTCAGAACTGCGATACGATCCTCTTTCTTCCCCATTCCATCTTCACTCTGCAAGAAACAAAGGAAAACAATGGTGTTGTAAGGTCAACCAACATTACCGTTTTACATTAATGCTAGGTTATTTTTATACATCATTCCTAACTACTGGAATTTTTCGTGCAAGTTTGGGACAGAACTTATGACCCGACTAGGTAAATATAGAGATTGAGGCTGAGCTTATCTTTTCGAAATTTGTTAAGGCTCTGGAGTATTAAACATAGATGTATTATTAATTTGGTATTTTGTAAATCCTAGTAAGCATTCATGTATACAATATGAGCTACGTCATATGCATACGTACTTTGTCAGACAAAACTAGAGAGCCCTCAAATCAGCTAGAGATATCTAGATGGCATCTGCATCTCACACACATGATCTCCAATAGTTTGGCTTCAAGGCTGCTTCCACCTTTTTTTTTTTTTTTTTTTTTTTTTAAGTAGAGTTGGAAACATAGGATCTTCAATAGCTCTTCATCCATGGCAAAGCTTAACAACATTAGGATCACAATACATTGTAAGGTATGTGGGACAACTGCAATTTAGAGTGTGATAAGAAAGTCTTTTAGTTTTGTTTTCTTGTATGTATAATTATCTTGTTTCTATTAAAATCTGCATTGCTCAACGTATTATATTTTAAATGGACTAATTAAGCCTTGCGTCACTTCTCCGTTGCTTAGCAACCTGCATACTGTTTGTCTGATGAGATGATATAGTCAGAAGATCATGTGGGATCATGAAGAAAAGTTATAATACGAAGGAAATTCGAAAAATAACCTCCGGTGACATGTAAAGAGTAACACAAGAATGTCAAGATATACAGAAGTAACGTTCATACCTCTGCTACTTCAGCACGACCTTTCATCCGCCTACGACGGAGTACTTATCGCCTACTTCCTTCGGGGATTTTCCTTGCACACCCATTCTGCAATTTTAGAATATGCATTTTTGGATAGAGCGGCATGAAGTCTGATGATACCCGCATGAGCTGTACTAATATTGGAAATATGAAGTTCTGAAGTTCATTTCCCCACTCTTTCGGCAGCTTGTAGCCCCGAAACACAGCGGAATTTGCACCTCAGTTACTAATTAATTTTTTTTTATGTACAATCAAGTGAGGTG